>BGPR01002089.1:94123-139970 GCA_013235015.1 Araneus ventricosus
TTGATTATTTCATTCATGTTCGGTTCATTGATTATTTCATTCATGTTCGGTTCTATTACTATCAACACCTGCATACTTTTTCAATATAATCAAGGTGTATATATAGGCAAATAGAAAAAAAGAAAATTCTACTGACTGTAACGAAATGAATTCGTATGACTTTCTCATAGAAACAACTCATTCAGCGATTCTCAACCTCTGAGGCGCTCCCTCTGGGGGGGGGGTTGATACACTGATTGGGGGGCGCGAGCATATTGTAAAAAATATTATTAAAATAATTGATTATTTTACTGAAAGGATAATAAAACTAGATGCATTCTGACATAATAAAAATTAAAATACACATTTACACTAATATAATGCACTTATATATAGGATTGTATCAGTACAGCACAATGTATAATAATAATTAACTTATCAATATATAGTATAAAATGAAGGCCCCTGAAAGCGTCTGTATGTGTGAACGCTTAAAACTCGAGAAATAATAAACTGATGTTGGAGATATTTGTACCAATTTGTAGGGCATTTATCGAGGACGGTTTTAGTATATTAAACGAATATCAAAATCAAAAAGAGAGTTTAATAATTGCGATTTTAATAATTAATTCTTACCGCGCATGCGCAAGATCGCAGTATCTATGCTTTGAGTATGCGCGGAATTTATGTTTGTTTTAATCTCCCCTTAAAGCATCTGAATGGGTGAACATTTATAAGTCGAGAAATGCAAAATGTTTATTGGAGATATTTGTACGAATTTGTAGGGTATTTATAGAGGAAGGTTTTAGTATATTAAACGAATATCAAAATCTAAAAGGGAGTTTAATAATTGCGATTTTAATAATTATTTCTTGCCGCGCATGCGCAAAGTCGCAGTATCTGTGCTTTGCGTATGCGCGGAGTTTATGTTCGTTTTAATCTCCCTTTAAAGCATCTGAATATGTGAACATTTATAAGTCGAGAAATACAAAATTTTTATTGGAGATATTTGTACCATTCTGTAGTGCATTTATCGACGCTTTTGAAAATCAAAAAGGGAGTTAAATAATTAGATCCAATCCAACCTCGATCTGCGCATTCGTAAAACATCAGGATCTGCGCTTTGCGTTTCATCCGCACATGCGCGAAATAGCAGGAGCTGAGCTTTGCGTATGAGCTGAATTTATGTTTGTTTACATCTCATTTTAAACGGCTATTTTAAAGATTTGCGACTGATTTAAAAAAAAAATTGAAACATGACCTCAAGGAGCTATTTACATAATGTGGCTTCAAAGTTTAAACATGAAGCTGAAGATTGTAGGCTTTTTTGAAAAAAAAAGTGAAATTCAGGATGTCACGGGCAACGTTGTGAGCGTACTGCTAGTCAATACAAAAATAAAACAAGTTTAATAATTATTAGTAGTTCCTCTCGACGAACTACTCGCGAAGCCGGGGGAATGTCCGATATGGCGGACGTAAGACACAGCAATAGAGGCTGACAGATAATAAGAGAGCAATTGTGTCATGTAACTGCAAAACTGGCTCTCTCCAAAAAAGAAAATTTTGGAGAAATGTCGAATTTCTGTCACATTTAGGATATATGGGATTTAAAAAATATTTGCCATGCAATTCGAAGCATTTCAGCAATATATTTCAGCATGAAATTTATGGTGATGAGATATTAAGAGGGTCAAACGGACTTATCATTTTTGAGAAAACGTGTTTTCGACAAATGGCTAGCTTTACAGCTAAGGGACACAGTTCTGGTTTTGTCAATACAGCGGATCGGTGTTGTAAAATATCAATAAATGTATTTATTCTTGGTAATTTATAAAGCATGTAATTAATGATTAAAAAATTTAATTACGGCTTTAGCATAAAAATATCAAAAATACTTTATTAATATACACATTGTTATTGTATGAGAGGGGTGCGCGATGAAAATTATGATTAACAACTGGATCGCGAATACTGAAAGGATGAGGAACACTGTACTAATTTAACATTTTTTTTTATTGATATAGAGGTAACTTTCAAAAAATCCCAGTGTTTTTGCTTAAATAAATCATAAGTAATTAGCCAAAGAAAATGTATCCTTAATGAAAATAGATTCTTGTGATTTATATATAGAAAGAAAGAAATACAATGTATCTTAAGTAATTGGTAACAGTGACTTCATATCTTTCGAAGTGGGTTTCATTAACTAGTGGAGTAAATTTTTGAAATAATTGCGGGGAGAAGCGAGTCGCTGTGGCCTAGTGTCAAGGTCTCGGCTGAGGGGGAAGGAGAGTTCCAGGTTCGAAACCCGATTCCACTAAAGATTCGCTGTGTATGGAACCTACAGAACTCTAAATGATTCGTCGCAGACAAATGTCTCCCCGCTGGTGTGGTGTGGTATTTTCGAAAGGAGATACCAGCTTATGTGTCGTTCTCATGAACTGACCGCGGTTCTAAATACTAACGTTTATAAAAAATGAAAATTTTCTTCTTCTAAATTCAAACCTTTGGCTTTCTGGTCAAATGTCTCATGTTTTCGTAAGCAAAGTATTAAAAAGATCCCCTCCCCATGTCTACCCAAATGCTTGAAGAACATCTGATTCGGATTCCTAGCAATTGATAGATTTTCAAGCGGAAGTAACTAAAACATTTTACCCGTACAATCTTGATATTATCTTTATCCTTAAATAATAAAACTTATTTTCATTCATAAATCGAACTTGCAAGATTCTAAGTGTTCTCAGCATCAGATTATTTATTCACTTGAAAACTAACATATATTTGGATATCTGAGCAGTATTTCTCTAGAAAAAATTAAAATATTTACTTCGTGTTCTTTTTTGTATAAATCTTATAAATGCTCTTTTGAAAAATAAATTTGAAACACAATTTTTTAAAATTAGTAACAAATTAATGACATTAAATAACAACGAAACCTAAAACACATTTTAGTATGAGAAAGAAACATTACGAAACTGAAAATTATCTTGCATGTAATGCTTATAATCGACATTAAAATTAGAAGGGGATGGAATATTTACTAGAACGCTTTGAATCATCGCAATCTGCAGTGAACCATAATTCTTACTCTCCTTATGAAATTAAATGTAACAGATATAGGTTACATGAGATTGCGGAGTAAGCGTTTGTTGATGTTAGAGTAATAATTCTCCGAAATGCCATTATTCATCGGGCATTATTATTATTATTAATTGGTACCTTGATTTCGAAGCTTAGTAAAATGCATTAATGTAAATTTCTGTAATTCCACTGTTTAAATGTAACACAATTCTAATAGGCAATTGCAAAATGATATTAAAAAGCTTTAAAGAGAATTAAGATGCTCATAATATGTTAAATACGGTATAATCTATACTTATTATAAAAGGCAATGTTTGTGTGCGTGTGTGTGTGTGTGTCTGTGTGTGTTTGTCTGCGATGTCCAGACGAATCTATCGCACTTATAGCCATGAAATTTGGCACACAGATAGTCGTAATGGTGACTGAATGCACTTCGAAGCCGAAATTTTAAATTTTAATCTAGAAAGTTTTTTATTTAATGTTTTGTGTTGTTTTGGTTGATTTTTCGCACTAATTTCTCAATAGAATGGTTTCAAATAATTTTACGACAAAAATAGATAGACCATCGGAAAGAGCGCGCGATTTCCGTTCTAATGAAGTTAGTTTTGAATTTCTATCGTAAATTACTGAATTTTGAGAATTTTTTTAAAAATTGTCACTTTCTTCTTATATTTTTAACTGTCAATTTTTATTTACTCGCATCCAACGTTCTAATAAACCTATGATTTTCAGTTTTTTTTGTGGTAACAACAGAAGTATTTATCTCTCATTTAAAACAAGAACCTTTAAAATATCTTTGTCTGTTCGTTTTTAATAATTTTTTTTCTTAAAGGGTTAAAAAAATTCTTTTCGAATGAAGTTCTTTCTCCGGAACGGTGAGTTTCTCCCTGGCTACGGCTAGCGCCATCTGTTGGAATTATTCTCTGCTCACTTTTTAGCATGTTTTGCTAGGAATAATTTGAAATCATTTCGTTGGATGCAAGGGTTTAGTCGTAAATTAAGCAGTGCTGGAAGATTCTGACATGGGTGATAAGTTGGCTTTGAACTTCTAACGTAATTCGCTGAATTATGAGAAAATTTTTTTCGTGATGAACTAAAAGAGTTTCTTTACCATCTGCGTAAAATGTGCCATAGCTTTTCGCGCAAGCTCCAGGGGGTGACGAAGGGGGTACTGTCGTGACCTTCAAACGTCACGGTACTGTGGTTTGAGGCTGTATTGCATCAGTATAACTTAGATACACGATTGCTGTATAATAAAGATTTTCACGTTGCAATTTTTTTTTTATTGTTTTGGAATAACGTACTCTGTACTGCTTTTCTACATGTCATTATCGCGGGAAAGTCAATGTGTATATTTTGTTTTGATTTTGTTTCAAAACTTTTCCGTGTCATTGTGGACGATTTTTTTTTCATGTTTTTGAAGTCCTGATTCCACGGGCAACGCCGTGCGCGTTCTGCTCTAGTTATATAATATTTTCAATTTCAATTACAAGAAAATACCTAATAAAAGAAATATAAATATTAACATTTTAAATAGACTGATTGCTCTTTATAATAATCCCGTTTAAAAGGGCAAAACTATTATTCATTTGTTTAATTAATTCAAATAGACTATCGATAAATAGTAAAAATCCTTTTTAATATTTAAATGTAAATATTACCGAAATGCGCTTCACCATTTTAAATAATTCTATTTTTTCGACTAGTTTGGTATTTTGCTATTCTATATCGTTATTGAATGCCTATCATGAATTGTTATAAATGTTTCTTCCTCCAAAATCGCTTAAAAATGAAAAAAGAATCATATTTTCAATTAAGACATGCAGAAAATGACTGTGCTATATAGAAATTTTGAAAGATATTAATTTTAATTTTCTTATTTTGTTTCAGTTAAATTTGATAAGTTATTGGTTTTCTGGTGGCTCATTGCATTTCAATGATATGTAATGAAATACCAAATAATATTTGAGCATCTCATTTTTTGTTATGCTTGTAAATATCCACGAAAACAAAATTCTGCCATAATTAATGTCTGATTTAATATTGCTAGGATTGTAGATTTTTATGATCATATGTTGAACATACTCTGGCAAATATAAAATTAAATTTTGTATTTTTAATTTTGCATTTCGAATTTTTTTACAGGACAATTTGAAAATCCTTCTTAAATTAAAAGAATGCTTGGAGCATTGTGTGTGTAACTTTTTTATATTTTTTATGAATGGCAAATGCCATTAAATCGTTTTAAGACTGAATTCTCAAGCTCAGTCATTTTGCTGTCACAGACTATGTCGATGGACATTTCACAAACTCTTTTTTCAATATTCTTTTTCCAGACTGGAAAATATTATCAGAAATTTCGTCGATAGGTACATACAATTATATTTCAGTACTCATTTTGACAAATGAAAACGATTACGCTACATATGTTGATGAATGTTTAGAATTATTTTCTGCAGTATCCTTTTAATTAAATTTAACTATTATCACAGACTATGTCGTTGAATACTTACACTTCATTTCAATATATTTAAAAAAAATTTAAATCGGTAATGAAATAAAAACTTTGAAATTATAATTCTCCATAACCAACGTAATAATACCTGAAGTTGGCCAGTTGGATTTAGAGATTGATTATCCTAAAATGTAATTATACAAGAAAAAAACTGATTTTGCAGCATTGTTCAATGGATTAAATATTTAGCTATTGAAAGCAGGATTGTTGAAATCAGATATCTAAAAATTAAATATTACTTTTGATATTTTCTTTCAAATGTTAGGTAATAAATTTCGAATCATATCCGCAATTTCAATTACAAAATTCTATTTTGTGCTTTGTTGTTGATATCGTTATGAAATGCTTTGTTTTTATGAGTACCAACTGCGCCTAGACATTTCTTTGCTATAACATGCTATTCCTTTTAAAATGTTGGATATTTCGAAAGGTTATAGACTGATAACTATGCACTAATGCTGATTTTATTTTATTTTTTCGTTATTCTTGAAGACATCTGTAGAAGTCATTTATGATTTATACGGTTCATTCGAATTCCTCCGAGAGAGGTACAATGTGTTTTGGACTCTCACTATTAAGAGATAGAAATTAAAGATAAAAAATGTAAATTATAAGAGAAATTATAATTACTTAAAAAATAATGCAAGGTAATATGCCTAAATGAGAGTACAATTATATTATTGAAGAATTTTAGAATTATAGAAAATGCAGTTTTGCTCATTTATATTTTAATAAATAACATCATGGACTGAAGAAAATAAAAGTAATAATGGAAGCTTTAAAGTATTTTGGAAAATAAAATGGTAACTTCTTTTAAAAATGTATATATTGTAGGTATTCAGCGAAATTAAAATTGTATAATATTAACGAAACGATTTGAATCTGAAAAACCAATTCTTTAACTTAAATTTGTGCATGTGATTAGTAGTTGTTGCTTAATCGGTATTTTCATAATAAATGTACTTTAACTATCAAAGATAAAATCCTGTATTTAGGATTACACTTGATTAAAAACGTTTTTTAAATTTTAACTTGATCATCGGATATAAAATACCAAAGTTTTGAGTGCTGAAACGAAAGCATAAATCAAGACTTTCGTGATGATAAAAATATACATTCTATGTTTTCTTTTCTTGGCATTACATAAGAAAATAATAAATGAAAAACCAAAAAATGAAAACGTGTATAAAAGTTTTTAAATTCTCCCTATCTTGTAATATCTAAACAATGATGCATAAGAGTGCGAAAATAAATTAATAAAAACTAAGATTGCGTGTCAAAATAAGTTTGCACACGTTTTGTTTCTTAGTCTAAAAAAACATAGACGACGAAAAAAATACGATAATGAGAAGATGGTACGCAACTCAAGAAAAAAGCGAGAAAAGAAATTGATGCAACATGCAATTTTTTAAAATATTTTATTAATTTTGTTCTGTGTAAGGCATACTGTTATGTACGAAAGAAATTAGCTGGATTTTTTTATGTTATTGTGTACATTATATTTTAATTCTTTTTAGATATAATTTTCTTTAATATAAAATTATTATCACAACATTTCAAAGAAATTTTTTATTGTTTCTTGTTCCATCGATCCAGTGAAAGAAAGAGCTTTTCTATGGATAAAAAGAACTATGACAGTTAAAAATTAAATGAATTTCTTATCGAAGAATTTACTTGTCTAATGAAATGAAAGTTTCTTATATTCTGTTAGTCCTTCGTTGACTTCGAAAATTCAGGAATAAAAAGATGAACACTGCCTATGAAATATGTCCAATTTTAAAGAGAAGTCTGTTGTTGTGGTTTTTCGTTTACCATTTAATTTTCTTCTTTGCCCTTTGGTAAAGTAATTAAGTATACTTAAAATCTAATTAAAGCTTATTGTAATGTAATTGATGAAATAAATTCTTATCTCTAGTCTACGGATAGAAATTTAAAGTAATTTCGTTATTAGAGCAGTAGCGAATTAATTGCTCCTTCATTTTGATTTTTTATTTTATCGCATAAAAACGCAAAAACCAACACATTTCTTTTCTTTTCTATTTCACATTTATCTTTCTTCCACTTCAATAGCTTTTGTTTAAATACACAGGTTTCGGCCTTCAAGTTTTCGCCATCATATTTGATTAAAAATATTGCAATTCTTATAGAAACTGAAAAACATAATTATATATGATTTTGAAGACAGAAAATGTTAAAATAAAATCTTCTCAAGAGCCATAAAAGAGTGATTAGGAAAACTCCGAGTCGGATAGCTCAAAATTAAATGGATTGAAAAGGGTCGTTATCAACCAAATGAGTTTGGCTAAAAGAAAAATTAAACGAAGAAGAATAAATTTAAGGATATATATATATATATATATATATATATATATATATATATATATATATGCTAAGGGAATAAAAAGGATACAACCGACTTATACTGGAATCATTATTTTATTTCCTTAAAGCAATTTCTTCACCATTTTGCTAACAATAATGGTAGTTCTTAAAATCGTGTTGAACATATTTTGGTGCATTTTCCTCGTTAAAAACTCTTTTTTCCCTTTTTCACCAATGAAGAAGGAGATATCAAGATCCTTGCAAGAAGAGAAGCAAGTTATTTTTAAAGTATTAAAATTTCCTTCCCGCAAACATTCAGATGAATATTTCCTTAGATTAAGCCATTGAAAGCGTTTTGTGAAAGTTAATCGAATTGCTTGAGGGATGCAGTTTGCTTCAAAGAGTGATAATAAGGAAACCAATGTTGCAATAAAATAGATTAAAAAAGTGTTGATTTTAGTAAATTAAATATGTTTCAATCATATTTTTTGTGTTTCTGTTTTAATGTTTTATGGATTTCATTGTTATAATAGTTGAATTTTTACCATTTAGAAAATCATAGAGCAAAGAAAATAAAATGGTATTAAAATAATCAAGGGCATATTAAATAAATGTTAACTTCATTTTGTGTGGACTTCTTACGTGATTTCGAAAATATTTTCTATCTTTTATTAATTGATTATCTGTTGAAATTTGAAGCTATTTTATAAATCGAAGATTTTTTAAGTATGAACTAATATTTTGAAACATACCTTTATAATATTTTTATAAGTGAGATTTTAAATTTGAAAAAAACACATTTTCAAATATAACTACTTGAATCGAAAATTTTATTTAAAAAATCATAGTGGATAACAATCAACTTTGTAAATTTTGCCTCATTGGTCTATCACAACAATTATACAGTGAATGGAAGTCATTAATTAAATACTACATTCCGAGTGATTGACTTGCAATTGATCATGCACACTTTGATCTTATCGAAAAGGCCGAGAAGCGATATCCCACTGGGAGAAGTGGATGAGAACGGATGAGAAGCCACCAAATAAGTAAGCGAGTTCTCGCTTCCCTGATGGTCATAGTAATGGTGTGGGATTGAGTTACCTCCACTCCGATGAAGGGATGAACCTTCTTCGGGAGGGATTGGGCTGCGGCCGATGATGGCTAATAGGACTCCGACTGCTGCCGTGACGGTTATTCAACGACTTCGGATGTTCCAGTAACAAAAAGATATAGCACAATATTGCACGATATTGAACAATGTTCGCGATATTGCATACTATTGTGCAATATTATAAAATATTATATCTAACAATATTGTACAATATCGGGCAACATGTTCTGTTACCTGGGTACCTAGGCAGGGCGGGGGTAGCTCCTTTGTGTGATTCCCAGAGCGAGGATAGTTTTACAGCAATGAAAACGAATGGCATGCACGAGTGTCATGAAAAAATAGTAAATAAATTTACAATGGACAAAGCGTATCTAAATATCGATTTTAGCTTTTTATCAAAGGGTCTAAATTAATAAAACATGAAGTAAAAAAAGAGATAGAAATATGATTAAGGGATGGCACGCAGCGCAAAAAAGTTTCGTGGAAATATTTGAATAGAAGGTGCAGCTTTCTTCTTATTTCTTTTCCTGCTATTTCACTCTTAGTTATAATTTAACTCAAGAAGATCTTTGGTATATTATTTGCTTATTATTTGCTAACACATTTACTACGATTACGCTATACAACATCTTGCGGCTGTGGCGGACTGATGATAGGGTCTCGGCTTCGGGTCGGAGGGTCCCAGGTTGGACACTCCATTCCACCGAAGATCCGCCGTGTATGTGGAACTGTTGCACGCTAAATGATGCGTAGAGGCTCAAACGTCCTCCCGCTGGTGTGGTGTGCTGCGGAAGGTTGGAGAAGGAGGGCTCAGGCGTCGTCCCCGTCATCTGACCGCGAAATTACGAGGTCAGTACCAAAATAGCCCTCGTGTTGCTTCAAAACGGGACGTTTATATAACTAAACTAAAGCTTAATGTAATGAAATGTTTTCAACTAATATTTCTTATAAAAGTTAAATCTCGACTTTCTGTGGTCCAAAATAAAGAGTTTGTGTTTAAATCACCATTGTATAGAATAAAAATAGTGAATGAGAATGAAACTTTAATAAATATGTCATTTTTTCATTATGTAGCAGTTGCAGCAGAAATCCTTTATTCAATCAGAAGTTACGATTTATTATCAACAAAAAAGTTCAATAATGAATATTTAATAGAGGCTACATGAAAAACGTTTCCGTAATGTATTTCTATCTCAGTATTCTTTAGATAAATAAAACAGTTTTCGTTTTATATTAATATCAAAGAGTACAATAAATACTGAAAGTTTTTGTTTAGAACCATTCTTTTCCTTTAAGTGTGTTTAACATTTTATTTTTCTTCTCTAAGGACTTCCTATTCATTCACAAAGCTTCATTAGAAGATGAGTAGGTGTGATTTAAATAAAATATAAGATCAATGTTAGAAAGAATGAAAAATAAATGTTGTATTAAAATAGTCTCGAATCACAAAGCAGCAAATATTTCTCAGTTGTTCTTTAATAATTCAGTAAGATATATGTGCAAGTGTGAGTATGAATGGTCAATGTTTCTGTCTAGATGAATGGTAATATCACAACCATTGTTATTGATGGCGCATTTTAAAATGAATGCTTGGATATTTATGGACAATAAAAGGGGGTTTTATGAGAGGTTTGCTTATGAAAATTCAAATACATAATTTCATGTGCCAAGATTTCGAACTAATTCAGTATTTTATGTAATGATTTTTTAATGAGATTTCTAATTTAGGAAAAATAAAAAGTAGTATGTCTAAAATATTACTGAAATTTAACTTACAGTTTGAATTAAATTCGTCCTAATATTTTGAGAATTTTTGAAGGCTGAAAAGAAATGAAAAGAAGATTCAATACGCCACCAAGTAGGTTGGCCCCATCAAAGTTCGAAACAATTTCCGAAACCTTTGCATTTATTCCCCAAATAATATATTTTGTCTCAAAAGCCGAATGTTGTCATTTTTAAAAGCTAATCGTCTCCAGGCATTGTGACCATTTTCATTGCGTCAATGCACATCTTAGTTTATGTTTTTCTTTTATTTCAATAGATTATTCCTTCATTGCCTTAAATCTTGGAATATAGCACCCGAAGTGTAAATAATGCATTATTATTTCCTTTTAATTTTGGAATATTGCACATGAAGTGTTAATAATATATTATTCTTTCCCTTTAATTTTGGAATATTGCACCCAAAGTGATATTTTAATAATGCATTATTATTTATTTTATCACAATTCGTATTTAAGAGAATTCTGTATTTGGGTTTCTGATAGAGTATGAAAAATTTCCTAGGTATTATTACTAGCATTAGTTATCGTACAGCTCCGTTTTGAAGCTAAACCAAGTTTATTTCATAAAATAACTTAATAATAATCATCATCATAATTTTGAACAGTGGAAATATGAGGAGAGTAACACGTGAACCTGCATTAGAGTTCAAATTTCCATGACTCTTCAAATTGAAGACTTTGATGTTGGAGCTGCAAATTTAAGGTGCAAGGCAATTGATTACGGGAAGATTTAAAATGAAAATCCTGCAAGTCCATATGCCTGTGAGACGCTTAGTCGTCTAGAGACTGAAATTCATGAATACGGGCAAATTAGTGACATATTAATATGAAATTCTATTTCGAATGTTTAAAATCTTTACTTAAGGGATCTGGGAAGTTCTGGACAAAAACAATCACTGAAATTTGATTCGCAAATAAAGTTTTTTTCAAGTAAAAATTATAGCTGATTTAAAATATAGTATAAATAGAAAAAATGGGATATTTTTTGTACAAAATAGATTATAGAAAACTATTGGTTTCTTATAGCATTTGTTTTTTAATACCAAATCAAATACGTGAGGAGATGCAATAATCTGAAACTTCACGATCTCAAATCAATACGCTTATGAAAAAGATTCTGAGCTGAATGACTCACAAATTAAAATAACATGTTAGTAAAGGCCCGTTCGTTATCGTAAACTTATTTCCATTTTCATATATTTAAAACAAAAATTCAAGTTATGTGATACTGAATATCACCTAATTTCAAAATCTGAAGAATACAAGTTTTTCATTATAAATGACATCTTAAAAAAATATATTACTACCCAGGTATAAATAAAAATATGTTTAATAGATGCATAATGCGTATAAATAACATAGCATAGAGGTTTAAATCTGTGCCATGAAGATAATTTTAATTAAGTGCATACTACGGAGAGTATTCTCATGTGTAAATGATCATGCAAAATATTTGTACGTGGCAATTTCGGATGCCCCTAGTTTTAACTTTTCCACGTATCTTCAATCGTCTTTCAATAATCATTACATCATAGATTTTTTCATTGATATTTTTCCACATTGACTGCCGATACCGCGCAAGCCTGCGATGTGGCGTCATCGCCAAGCAGCCAATGACGTGCTGGCACGTGGTGTGGGGTAACGTCTCAGATGCCTGTCACGCGCAAGCTCGGGATTTCAATATATATTCTCCGGTTCAATCGGCATTTCAATTTGGTTATATATGCTGGTATTGACATGGAATGAATGTTAGAAACTGCAGTTGTAAACGTATGTGTTTCCAATTTTTAATTTTTGAAAATTAACTTATGACACCAGGTAGCACAACATGCTCCCCGATATTGTACAATGTTGTTGGATTTTATAATATTATCGAACAATATTGTACAATATTGTTAAACAATATTATACAATGTAGCGATTATTATACAATATTGCGAATATTATTCAATATCGTACGATATTGTGCAATATATTTATGCAACTGCTTAGGGACATGAGTTGTTTATTTCTTAGAGTAAGTTAGTCGGCATATGCGTACAACCTACTGCGATGCCACGGCATTGACTGTCAACACGGCTTCATATGGCCGGCAGTCAGTGTGTTAAGTAGTAACCAGAAATGGGCGCCCTAGTCATTAGGAAACACATCTGCACATATGGTGGGTTTGGAACTTACAAAACCACTATTAACTTTTCTAATCGAATGTGGAGATTCACCATAATGTTTATCAACATTATCCTTGGTTTCCTGAGCAGTTTCCCCTCCTAGAAATGAATGCTTCACTACTAATTACACAAAATTCTTTCTCATCCATCTTCCAGAGATAATGGTGCTTAACCGATTCAAACAAGCGTCAAACAAAGCCTAAATGATATATCTGGATGAAATTCTGTGCGATACCATTTAAGAGTTACGGATAATTAAAAGCAATTTCAATAAGGTCAATGGCCACCATCTTTTGATCTTTTCAAGGACTTTCTTGAGAGAATGCTATCTTTATTATAATCGTCCAGTCTAATATTATGTCTAGAAGGTGACTGTGGTATTTCGTCATTAAGAGTGATTGGATAACTGTGCTCTGATTGGACATGAGGAGACTGGAGGGCATTCGTCATCATTCGGTCATTTAAAACAAGAGGCCTGTTATCTGAAATTTGGGTCCAGTAACATTCTGTGTCCAAATTCATCTCTTTGTCTTTACGACGACTTATCGAGCAACCCTCGTAAAACATTATTACCAGAATTGCTTGATGTTGTACAATATTGCGAATATTCAACAACGTTAAATAAATATGTTACCACATCATTTTTCTTACTAAGAAGAGCTCAATATTGCATGATTTAACTGAAGTAGCTATTGATTCATTGCAAGAAAGTTTTGGACTCGTCTGTGAATTTAAATTTTTACTCTAGTGAAAAGATTGACTTTTTCTGTTTAGTATTTTGAAGTTCAAAATTCTTGATTTAAGGCAAAAAGATTAATCAGCATCTGCAAAAAATTGTCAATATTTTTTTCTAAATTTATTGAAAACATTATCAAGTGTAATTCATACGTGTAGGAAAACTTTTATCAGACAAAATGATACAAGTTACATCTTCCACTATCTGACTGTCCCAGAACAGGATATATTTTTGTTTTTCAATCGTTTCGCACTAGATCTTATAAAGCAGAAACCTTTCTACTTGAAAATTGAGCATGTACAATGCTTTATCCACAGAATCTATAGAAATTCCATCCGCGATATAAAATCAGCTATCATTACCAAAGTACTTTAAACTTCTTTTCAGTTCCTAACTAATACCCTTGGGTTACGACTTTCTTTTTCCCATTCTTTGAATCCCTCGTGTCCGACAAAAAGTTTAACTCCACGCTTAAATGGCTAATCGATGAACTTCACCGCGATTCTTCTTGCTTGTAAAGCGAACTCAATATTTTTTCTGACAATAACATCAATTTAAAAAAAGAAGTGAGATTACACAACAGCTCTAGGAAATTTCACTTCGCAAGGGTGAGACCTCGTGCGGTGTAACTAAAGCAATTCTGGACTAAGAATTTCTTTACTCCATAGATGGAGCCAGATATGCTAGCCTCTAGACCTAATTTCCTTTGTTCTGGTATGTCTCGAATGCTTCATTCTTACTTGTATCGGCAGAGAGTAACGTTGTTTACTTATCTATTACCTCTATTGGATTTGTTACAGAAAACTTTCTTAAGTTTTTCTTTTTTAAAAAGTTATTTTCTTTATTTCAGTTATTGGATAAATTCAGGCCACGGAGGGAATAATTTTTGACTACGTAGTGATTCCCTTGACAGAAAATTTATCCATATTAGAACTCCGATGGTGAATGGCCTTTGAAAACGCTCGCCATTCGAGTCCATTCTAATGATTTTCTCTTTATGTGTTTTAATTTTTATTAAAGCATGATTTTTGTTGTTTGATTCTATTGTGATATTTGATTCTATAGTTATTTATACACAATATTGTTGATGCAATTATTGGTTGCTTCTGCGTTGGCGCGCAAAAGGTGCATGTTATTTCTGTTTTTCACTTCTTCTTTTTCTTCTGTATTTTCTTCTTATTTCAATTAAAATATCTGGACTAAGAAAGATATTTAACATTTTCAAAGTTTCCAAACATTATATTCTAAGGTTAAATATGGTTGACACGTTTGAAGTATATCACTGTAATATGAATTGTTTCTATTGAATGATTAATTATCTGGAGGAAAATGGGACGTTTTGAAAGTCAAAAATTCGATTTTTTAATTTTAGCCTCATAAAATAAGGGATATTTCGCCGATACTGGAAAAGTGTAATATCTATAAGTATGAAAAGCCGAAAGATCATAATTTAATTTTAAATACGCAAACATAGGAGACAGGATTTTAAAAATATGTAGTTTCCTCCAGTTATCTCAAAGCATGTTTTTTTTATAAATTTAAGTGAACAAATTCTTCATAATATGAAAATTATTATGAAGAATGAAATCAATAGCTTACACAGAAGCATAAATTTCGTCTCCAATACACAGAAATATGGTAATAATATCAATATATTACAATGGAATTCGAACATAAGGAACAATGACATGGATATCCATTGAAATTTGACTAAGGACAAGTGACATTATTTTTTAAAAATTTTTCAGATTTTTATTTTTAACATAGGGACTAACCTAGTGACTAAATAGTAAACAATTTTAAATTATCTATAATATTGGCAGTAAGGCCATAAATTTAATTATTTTATATTGAGTTTAGTCGGAATATCTTTGCCACAATATTTAAAAAACAATTTAAAGAATAACAATTATCGAAAGAACGCATATTATTAGTAATGTGTATATCAAATGTTTTATTAAATTCGGCTCCAAAAGTACGTAATAAACCAACTTTAATTACAAATTTTAATGAGTCTCAGAAATGTGGAAGGAAAATGTATCTGATTTCTTCAAAAGTAAAATATTCAAGTCCAGGTAAATTATCTCATTATATGGGAGTTTTTCCAAAAATAAAAATGTTCCTTTTAAGATTAAATTTCATTCAAGGAAGTAACTATAAAACTCAGGGAAAAGGGGAAACTCAGGGTTTTTTACTTGTTTCAAATTTCATCTTCTCAACAAGAAAGAAATTGAGTTTCAAACGAGTCGCATCATAAATATTTCTCCTGAAAGCATCCATCGATAGAATTTAAAAAGCTTACTAATTGGATGAGAAGACTTCGTGTTTTAAGAAATGGTTCCCACAATATTATAAAGCAAAAAGTTTCGGAGAGAGAGTGCTTTTCGCTTTCCGTCTGAAGGGATTGCAAGTACGTGACTGTTTTCTTTAGTGTTCAGATTGAAGTTTACATTTTGGAATTAAACTGAAAAAAATTTCCACTAAAGAAAATATTTTTTGGGGACATCAGGAAAACATTCTGTAAAATCAAGAAATACATTTTTCTGTATATTACCCTAAGAATATGCATTGTGTATATTTCATATAAACGAACAAAATGTAAAATTTGTAATGAGAATGATGATGCATGAGTCTGCAAAAAATATTCTTGAATAAAAGAAATGAACAATAGCATTAAAAATGTTGCAACTAACGACAATTTTCTAAAAAAATATTATGCCAGAAACCGGGACTAGACATTTAGTGAATCGTTTATGATAGCAGAAATCTTGTAACACATTCCGAATTTTGTCGAAAATTTTAAGATATACTTTATTAACCTAAAATACTATCAAATTTCGTAAAGGAGGCTTCGTGATGCTTTATTATTTTCTGTTAAGTAGGTAATTTTCATATATAAATTTCTATTTCAGTGTAGTGATCGTCAAGACTAGATCAGAGAATTTTTAAAATCAAGATATTTTTAATTTCATCACATAAACTTGCAATTGTTTACCAAAATTTATTATATTGCATTGAACCCTGAAAGGTACCCAGCCAATATACATTTTTATGCTTTAATTGCATTTCATATAATTAATGTAAATAATTATAATAAAATAATTATCATAATAATTATTTAATATAATTCTAATCTATAACTGATTGCTATGTTAAATCTTGTATTTCGTTAGTAAATATTTGTGTACTTAAATAATCAAAAAAATCTTTTTATTTTTCAAGCTTTCTCAAATTTAAAAGTTACTGACAAAACAAGACCCCTGCGATAAAACCACATGAAATATTTTTTATGAAATATACTACGAAATCCATGATAACATGAGGACCATTTAATTTCAGCATGCAACGGTTTTTAACCGTTCGATTGCTCTAGAAAAACAACTCGTTTTAAATAAAAACTGTTATAAACAGATTATTATTCGTTTCTATTCCATTCAAATTATTATTTTAAGCGTCAAGATAAAATTTTTTCAAAGAATATAATAAATATATTCTATATAAAAATTATTAAAATATTTGTTAAGTTGGACAAATTGGGCATTTTGGTATAACAATAATTTAAGTGGACTTTTATTACTCTTTGAAAATAATAATCATATGAAAATGCATAATTTGTGTTAAAAAATAGGAAGCAAATAATATTATTCATTAAATTATTATTAGCTTTTGCCCAAAATTTCATTTCAATACATAGAATGGATCTCGTCCTTAAGCATAATGTAAATCTAAATGTTGCATAATTTTTTCACGGCGCCTTGGTAGCACCAATCTAGCTGAAGATATATTTTAAATTAATAATTGATAGTATGTTGAAATTAATATTTTTGATACCCATCTTACCAGTACATTAGCATAAGACGGATAAAATATGATTTAACTAAAGAAATAATTTATTCTTGTAACCTTAACCTAGCTAAAAAATATTTGGGTTCCTTTATCTTAGTTCAGAAAATTCAAAGAATGCTGAAACAATTTAAATCATAAATTCCTGTCAGAAAATATAGCTAACACCCACGGTAAATTTTTGGCCATTTTTGTTTGATTCTGCTTTCAAAAATAATTTTAAATTTATCTTTTCAATTCTGTGCTCTGAAGTTTTTTCTGAAATATTAAAATTTTCGTATAATGAATTTGTATTAAAACATGCACAACTTTGAATGTAGAATTAAATTATATGGTTTGTATTTAGAAATTAAACTTATTAAAGTCGATTACGGAGTAAGAGGAGTCATTTTCTTTTCATAAGTTAAATAGATGAAAACATACAATCTCATATTTAAAATAATTTAGAAAACCATGAGACAGTTCCCCAGCCCTAACCACTGGACAGATTGTGGCAATTTTTATTTCATATGAAAGCTTGTGATGTTTAGATATGTCATCAAAGGTCGTCTGCCGCTCACCATTTTCGAGATATATAGCAAAATAAAACTTTGGCACAATCCCTCATCCTCTACAACAGCCAATTCGCCAATTTATTTTGCCACGTTCCAAGCATAGCCAAAGGCTATTAATATTAAAGGTGAACCAAAGCCTCCATAAACCATATACAAGCCAAAAGTGGCTTGTATATGGTTTAAAATATCTTTTAGAAAAAATAAAAAGGTTTGTAATAGAAACCTAAAATTTTTAATTGTTCGAATTTCTTTCAAAACTAATCCTTACCGAAAGTAGGCAAAAGGATTCAACATGAGCATGTATCGAAAGATCCCTGTTGAATGAATAACTTCCTTTCAAAACAAATTAACATTTATTAGATTTAATATTATCCCAAAAGAAAAATTGGCGCAAACAGAATTTTTGGAAAATATGAAATTCTTCCTATTGTTTCTTTATTAGCACACTTAATACGAATTTGAATATGAAATACCATTGCTAATTCAACGATGTAATATGTACTATGCTGTGCATCTCATGACAAAATGTAGGTTTTTTTATTACAAAATTTATCATGATATTTCTAGGCTAGGTGTTCATTTTGTTCGTTGTACTGTGATTGTGCTAAAATATTTAATAATCTTAAAAAATGTTTATATCTACAAATCGAACTCAAATAAATGCTTTAACTATGCCACAGCAATTTATTTAAAGCCTGAAAAGGAAATATTAGGAAAACTTCCTTATTTATAATCAGTTCTTCTAAAAACTCAGAATCAACACATTTTCTTTTTACTATGCTTTTATTAAACAGGTTTAATTATTAAATTTTATACTTCTTCTTTAATAACGGCAGTTTTAAGACTAATGCTTTACTTCTGAACTTTTCTCATCAGGTTTATTAAAAAATATTTTAAATATCTTAGAAATGAAAAAAACATAATTATGATTTTCAGAACACCAAGAAGTTTTCATCCCATCCTCTCCATTGCCATAAAAGTGTGATTATGAAAGCTTCGAAATGGATAACTCAAAATTAAGTGGGACGAAAAAGAGTCGTTAGGAGCCAAACGAGTTTCACTTTGAGTAAAATTAAATCAGGATGAATATTAAGAATATATGCGAGGAATGAATGAATTGGAAGATATAGCCTTCCAACACAGAACTCAAAATTTAATTTTATTACACTCGTTTTCCTAACCGTCTTGTTAACTATAATGGCGTCTTCTAGAAATCTTGGCAGAATAATCACGTTTGGAATTTATCTATTAATAGCCTTTTCCAAACTCAGATAATTTTGAGGGGAAGGATATTTTCTTTTATTTCTTTTTCATGACAAACAATAAGCTATCCGTGGAGTATTAACAATCGTAACTCATAAGCAATTAAATGTTTTCCACTTAGATAAGCACATTAAACCTTTTTTGAAGAGTTAATCGAATGGCTTGAGGGATGCTATTTTCCTCAACAAATGAAAATTAGGCTCAATCACAAAATCGATTATAAGAGCAAAGTTCTTTTGTATAATATGCACATTTCTCTATATTGCCCCTTGGTGCTTCAAAACTGTAATATGTGCCATGCAGTGAATCTCATTTCAAAATGTAGGATTTTTTTATAAAATTTATCAAGATATTTCTATTCTGGATGTTAATTTTTTTCGTTGTACAGTGATAGTGCTAAAATATTTAAACATCTTAAAAATGTTTATATCTACAAATCGAATTCAAATAAATGCTTTAACTATGCCACAGCAATTTGTTTAAAGCAAAAGAGGAAATATTAACAAAAAGTAGCAGAACTTCCTTATTTATAATCAGTTCTTCAAAAATTCAGAATAATCACATTTTCTTTTTACTATGCTTTCATTAAACAGGTTTAATTATTAAATTTTCTACTTCTTCTTTACTAACGGCTGTTTTAAGACTAATGCTTCACTTCTGAACTTTTCTCATCAGGTTTATTAAAAAATATTTCAAATATCTTAGAAACGGAAAAAACATAATTATGATTTTCAGAACACCAAGAAGTTTTCATCCCATCCTCTCCATTGCCATAAAAGTGTGATTATGAAAGCTTCGAAATGGATAACTCAAAATTAAGTGAAACGAAAAAGAGTCGTTAGGAGCCAAACGAGTTTCACTTTGAGTAAAATTAAATCAGGAAGAATATTAAGAATATATGCAAGGAATGAATAAAGAAAAAGATATAGACTTCCAAATACAGAACTCAAAATTTAATTTTATTACACTCGTTTTCCTAACCGTCTTGTTAACTATAATGGCGTCTTCTAGAAATCTTGGCAGAATAATCACGTTTGGAATTTATCTAATAATGGCCTTTTCCAAACTCAGATAACTTTGCCTTTTATCTAGGAGATATTTTCTTCTATTTCTTTTTCATGACAAACAATAAGCAATCCGTGGAGTATTAACAATCCTAACTCGTAAACAATTAAAGGTTTTCTACTTAGATAAACACATTAAACATTTTTTGAGAAGTTAATCGAATGGCTTGAGGGATGTTATTCTTCTCAACAAATGAAAATTAGGCTCAGCCATAAAATCGATTATAACAGCGAAGTTCTTTTGTAAAATATGTACATTTCTCTATATTGCCACTTTAAGTAATATTTAAACTACAGATAGAGAGTTTCTTACTTATTTTTTTAATGAATAAAGTCATAGATTAAGTAATTAATCTAAAAAATAATAACAAATTAACGATGTTTTTGAAAGGAATGTATAATTAAATTTTGAGATTTAAGCTGCTACTTGTTTATTTTAAAGTTGTTTTGATAAAGGAAACTATGCGTAGTTAAAAACTAATTTTTGAAGTCAGAATAGAAAGTATGAGGTTGTAAATTGTGCTTAACTGTATTTTAAAAATATATGGTATTTATTCTTTCTTTGTCTAGTGGAGAAAAGTAATGCGTAAACGACGAAATAAATATATTTTTATATTGCTGTTTAAATTTTACTTAACCAGCGAAACAAAGAAAAGAAACTTGTGAAGCCCCTCAAACAGAAACATAGAAGTTAGGCTTACGTGTCAAAAGAAATATGCAAATATTTTGTTTTCACTGTGTCTAGCTAGAAGAAATAATAAACATGGACAATAAAATAAAGCATATGGTGATGAAAAGTTGGCACGCAACGGAAGGAAGTTGCGTGAAATGGTAGTGCTTAATAATGTAGGTATTTTTACATGTTTCCTTAGTTGCTTTCTTTGTAAGCTATTAAAATCACGGACAAAGCTCTTTCGTGAATTCATAGAACACACTCTTTTAAAATCAAACCCCTAAACCAGAAAAAAATTGCTTGAGGAGGGATACACCATATATTTACTAATACTTCTAGCCAACCTGAAGAACTGACTAAAGTTGCAACGTCATAATCAGTCGTATAAACATTTTGCGCCGAAATTTCTATTTTTTTGAAAGCGCAATGGACTATTGCGTGTATCACGCCTGTAGTTGGGTTTGTAAAGAAACTAAGAGTTCTGCGAACAGTAGGTCTAGAGCATATATATATAAAACGAGTTCACGTCAGCACTTTTGAACGTTGTTCGTGCCGCGTGCTACTGTATCTGGATCTTTTGTGGATTATTGGATGAGTTTTGACACCTTTTTCTTCATTTTTGTTTCACATTGTTGGTTTTGAGGTTGGATTTCATGTGTTTTATTTGAAATGGACATGGGCTTTTTATTTTTAGCTTTAATTTTTTCAATTGAACTTGGGGTTTTTTCTTTGTTTCCTTGTTTCAAACTATGGTTTATGTTCGGTGTTCCGGGGAAACAAACTCTTTTTATCATTATTGCTAGAGTTTGTGTTTAGAAAACACCGAATTTATTTATATATACGCTCCCTCGGGATTTCCCTTGCTGATGACGCGTCTCGGACGTTGGCGTTTTGTTCCTTTTCGCTGTTGGTTTTTTTTATGACGTGGTTTTGATGTTTTCTTTTGTTAATATATATATATATGTAGTAATATCAACCAAAATATAAACTGTTATATTATATATAATAATAACATATTTATGCAGAATTTTATACATCGTTATCAAGAGTATGTATTTGAATAATCCCAACTGCATAATAATTTTGAATTTTGTAGCCTCTATTTGTGTTGATAGTTGTGCAAATATTAGAGAAATTCTGCATTATTTACTTCAAAAAACCTATAAAAATATTTTTTTGAAAATTTTCATTAGTTTCTAGTACATTCTCAAGACAAACGTGTTTAAATTATCACAACATAATTTATTGTAAATTTTATATATATAACTTTGTTTTAATATGTCACCCGTTTCTGAAAATTTTTGCTAAATTTCACTCTAAAATTTCTCTTTTAAGAAATTCTGTGATAATTGAAAACGTTTCTGTTGCTCAAATGAAATATTTTATACAAAAATGATTATAAAATGTGATTACAATATTTATTTCAATGCTATTTCTCAAAATGGTCTCCGAACGAATGCGGATGCCTTAAAATTGTCACCATCATGACTAGATTTTACAGTATATTTCCAGTTGTAGTCCTCAAGGTTCAGCTCTGAAAATTTTACTTTATAGAGGGAATTCAAAGAAATCAGACTTTTCTTATTGTTATCCTGAAGACTTAATGCAGATTGAAGTATCAGATTGTTGATGCAGACATTTCTGATTACATCTAACAACGGAAAATTGGAGACTTGTTCTAGCATGAATGTCTACTAATAATAAAGGAGAATGTGTATTTGTTTGTTTGAGGTCTGCAGGTCAGACCGCTGCATTTGGAGCTACGAAATTAGGCACAAACATACTTCGGAAGGTGGGGATGAACATCTCGAAGCCATTTTTTTGAAATTTTAATTAGTATTTTAATTAATTAAAAATTAAGCGAAATTTTGGCATTTTCCATAATAACTTCCCAAAATACTGCAGTATAAAAACCATTTTTACGCCATCAAAAATTGCAAACAATTAACTTTCCAATGATATCATGTAATTTGCCGTACAGTGTTTTCTCAAATTTTAATTAATTTTTCAAAATATTTTTTGGAATAATTTACAACAATACTTTTAATTATTGCAACGCAACTCAAACCGCTGCCATTGTTTAAACAAATATTTTTAATTGCATATTTCTCTCTCAATGTTGTAATCTTAGATAATATCCTATTACAATTTGCTTTCACATTTCATATTTTATTTCATGGAATTTTTTGTGAAATCCGAGATACTGCTTTGCTTATATTAAGAAATCTATCCAGTTAGCTAAAGGGTTATGAATGCTATGTTTTCATTGTTTTCTCAGCATCCAGCTATTATGCCGCTGGCCGCAAAATGTGCTGTTTCATTTTAATGTTGAAATCAAATGCATACTTTACAATAAGGTTTACATAGTGAAAATAGTGCCAACAACATGAAATTAGAGGTTAATAATATGGCCAGTTATTTGACTTCATTGGGAACATTTATGTAGGCAATGAACAGAAGAGATCCAAGGTCGCTAATAGAACATGGGTTGAATACCTACCACAATCTGAAGTTTAAAATTGCGTTAAGAGAACCATGAATATTAAATGATGCAGGTTCCAATTGAAATCATATTCCCTGCGAAGAAGCTGGTAGCCGAACGCGGCTAGTATGCTAATTTAAACCAAATTGCAATGCGGCTTTCTCAATGATAGGAATATCAATACTCTACCATGACAACAAGATCACAAAATATCTCACCGTTTCAGCATGAGAGTTACATTAATGGGTAGGAAGTTTGTTCTCACCATTATCCTGCAAGACATTTTGCTATCTTATTTAAATGGTTCAACACTGATCAATAGCCACAACTTAAATAATATCCGACACATTATTGAATCATTGCCTGTTTTGGACATTAGGACAATGGTTTCTAAAAGAAATTGTATCACAATTTGGAAGTCGCTACAGCTGCGTAGTTTCAATTATGCTCTTGAAATTGTAATAATATGTATACGTCATTAATAGTAATTAAGAAAATCATTATGCTATTTTCAAAGATTTATTCTAATTCATGCTGATGCTGAGATTTTTTTTCGGTTAGAATATATTTCGTAAGGAAAAACAAAGCTTACTCCATATTACATCTTACTTTTGTCAAATACACAGATTCTTCGTATAATAAATTACTTTATAATCCAATCATTTATAAAGTCCTCTTTCTAATATGCAACATAAAGAGCAATAATCGCTTGTTAAAGAGGCCAACGAACTTAATTGGCGACCTTCGGATTTCACCAAGCTCGTAAGTTCAATGTTCAAGGGAAGCTACTATGTTCCGGTTCCCGCCGCTAGCAAAGCTGTAGGATATTTTTTAAATTTAAAATCTCTGCCCCGTTCCCACTTAGATTTATTCACAAAAAAAACGATTAATATTTTTTTTTCAAACCCAATTCGAATCTAAGAACAAAAGCAAGACGTAAGTACTCGAGCAAAAAAGTGACACGACTACAGGACTGCACGTTTTTATAGGGCTGCAATCATTTTTGGCAAGATTTTGCCACCACCAACTTGGCGATATTTCTCGGTTTCTTGGCTATTCAATTTCGGTGGACGTTTTAATAAGCAATTACTAAAGAGCATATACTTAATGTTGGAATATTTTTTAAAGGTACTTATCCAGGATAGTGAGCCGACCACTTGAGGCTTTAAGCCAATTAGACAGGCGGGTACGGGGTGGGTTTTAGGGTATTGAGCAGTGAAGTTAAATCAACTGAAATTTTACTACGATAATGTAAAATCGTAACAGTTAACAACAAAATGAATTTTCATTTCGAAGCTTTTATGATATTTGAATAACAAAGTTCTTTACAACATTCAAGGCATTTCTTCTCTCGACATTACTTTGCTGTTTGAAATAGATTTTCATATATCTTATCAGCTTTCATCAGAATTTTAGAAATAAAATGTTGTCAACGCATAGATTTTTAGTAATTTTGAAGAAACCATCAAATATGGTTTTTCATTCATGCTTTAATTTTCTTCATGGTATTTAGATTTTGCTATAATATTGAGATATAATGATAGCACGTGGCATTACAAATTTAACTTGATTTAACAAATGCAAAGTAATTTGTTATAAGGGAGTAAATTATTCCTGTCTATTTTGTATATGCTCTGATTATAATAGGAGGAAGTTAAAAAATATTTATTAAAACAGCCCAGAAATTATTGCTTTTCCTATTTTAGTTAGTTTTGAAAAAAGTGAAAACGATTTTGTCTTTTTTCTCTTTGCTTTAAAGAAACAAATTTTTCCCTCATTTGCTCCTTTCTTCATAATAAAGTTTTTCTAAAGCATTTATTTCTTTAAGAAACGTCTTTGAATTTGTTAAGAAATATTAAAAATCTTCTAGAAATAAAAAAAGACACAATTATGATTTTCAGGACACCAGAAAGTTCGTATTACAACTTCATCAGTTCCATAAAAGTATGATTAGGAACACTTCCAAGTGGGAAAGCTGAAAACTTAATGGATTGCGAGGAGTTGTTAGCAGTCAAAAGAGTTTTGCTTCAGATAAATTAAAAGAAGCAAATTAAATTTAAAAATATTTTCAGAGATTTAAAAGAATACAACCCCTAATATTGAGCGCCTAATTTTATTTATGTAAGTTCGGTTTTTTCCACCATTTTGTTAACAATGAAGGTTAGTTTTAAAAATTTTGTTTAAATCATCCTGTACAGAATTTATAAATTTATAGCGATTGTTTCCATTTCAGACTTATTATTTTCAAATATTGAAATAGAGATATAATTCTAGGTTCATTTTATTAACTCCAAAACTTCTTTCGCAAGAAGATTAGTTATTGAGTCATTGTTGTGTAATATTGGTGTTTGCATGAATTGGATATAAAGAGTATTCGAGAGTTCTCTGGAATAGAAATTGCTAGAATGGTGGCGAATCGTGGAGAAGCAAATAGTAAGACTGTGATTCCCCTAGTCATCCTAGAAGTGCCCAAAGCAATCAGAAGACACCACCCTCTTGTCCAATCAGGAACGCAAATCATCGAGATTGGCTGGGTGTTTGGGGGCAAGAAGAACTGCAAGTATATAAAAGAGGTGACAAAAAAAAGAGGTGGAAAGAAGAAGAATGTAACTAAAATGGAAGGCAACATTAAGTGTCTAATTTTTGTGAATGGCTTCATTGCGTGTCTGTTATGCAAGTGACGATGGCCACGTGGTTAGTTGTAATATTTTTACAAACACTGCAGGACGTGAGTGAAGAAGAAAAAATAAATAACATGGCTTTATTAGAGCCTTTTATTAGAATCATACAAGTGTTTATATTTTTGATCAATACGTGACTGTGGGTTAGTTGCCGCCATTTGTGGAGTTGATATCTATTTGATCATATTGAATTACTAGAGACATTTAAAGACTTTTGATTTGTGTCTGTTTTTTTAAATTTTTGTGTTCCTATTCTTCTTGAGCTCATTTTGTTTAATGAAAATTTGCGTTCAAATGTCTATAATATAAATAAAGTTTAATGTTTTAGTTTTCAAATTAACATTATCTTTCTTTGTGTCGAATTCTGTGTGCTAAATTGTTTCCTTTAATAAAAATAAATATATGAAAAAGGAAGAACCTGGTTACATAGAGTTAATCTCAACTAAGCGAACAGGATATTTTCGAAGATATAGGAAAATCGTTTTAATATCGCTGAACTGCACATTGAAATCCGGTATCTCAAAATTGCACCTTCGATCCCTACATGAAATCCGAACCTACTTGCGAATTTCCAATACAATTTTGATCATTTCGATGTCTATTAACATCACTCTAACTTTCTCGCCGGACATCTGAACGCCCTGAATAGTTAACTTCAAAATTGTTAATTACAATTTTTAATTTAAATTAATATTTATAATAATATGCAATTAATATTTACAAATAGTTTAAAATAAATGTACATTTATTATTTAGAAATGATTTGAAATTAATAATAATTATTATTTAATAATCAAAATTTTATTGTCCTTTGATATCTATTAACAATCATCTGATTTTTTCGAGGTGTACTGATAATTCGATGTTTATTATATAGTTTAAGGATATTTTTCTTTAAGATAAAAAAATAATATTTGAAAGATAAACCTATTTTTAGCCATCAAATTATCTGTATCTAAAGATTAATGTAAAGACTAAATTTACATTTTGATTTTTAAATTTAAATTTATTTTTGAATCAAAACTTTGAATTTAAAAACTTTTTTATTAAAACTATTTCGATTTAAAAAACATTTTTTAATGAAATTCCCATCAGTGAACGCTCAAATATTTCCTCAACCTGCATTATCACAACAATGTCACTTACAAATGGCACCCTTGAAATGCGTAAAATAGACTTAATTTTGCATGAAATAATTCTGCATTGCCAAACATGTGATAGCCTGGTAATGATATTTTGAGTGTCATAAAACAACAGCAAAAAGAGCAAGTGGCATAATACGAAAGCCTGAAAATTTGTATTTTTCTCTGTGAAACAACCGAAATAATAAAACGCGGAGAACAAAACAAAAGAATAATGTTACGTAAACAAAAGCAATCATCACAAAGAAAGTGCCAAAAAATGTTGCAGTCAGTGCCAAAAAATATGCATACAAATATAACTTATTTTTTCAAAAATTTTTAACTGTGTTCTCCATTGAAGGCTTAATATTAAGAGTGAAATCATTTTTTATGTATACTCATTATCTGTGTTTGAAATCAAAAACTCTAAGGCATGTACCATATGTTATTATTTCGCAATTCATAAATATTTTTCATGTTAAAATTTGCATTATAATTTAAAATTCGGAAATATAAATGCCTGTTCTAAAATAAGAAACAATTTTTAAATTTTTTTCTTCAAATAAAAACCGTGAGCAGAAAAAACCCTACAAATAGACTATCCCTTTAAGACCGTGACCGTACGATCGTGCGGGTTAGACATTAGCTGGCATTTCTGCTTCCTGGATAGTTAGTTGTATTTAATGAATGCCGAAAAGGAATTTCTGTTTTCTTTTCCAGAATATCAGTAGAATGTAGGGGGATGATAGCCCCCCCCTGCTCCCTCGATTCGCCGCCACTGTATAGTACTTAAAGTATAGAAAGTATAACTTTCTTTAATTTTGTTAACATCGATCGAAGTGCAAGAAAAATATCGAATTTTCTTTGCCAGTGGAAAGAATCGTGATGAAGCTCATCGATTAGCCACTTAATGGCGGACTCGTTTAAAACTGTTTGTCGGACACGAGGGATTTAAAAACAAAAGAAAAGAAAGTTAAGTTGTAACCGAAAGGTATATTTTAAGATCTGAAGAAAGTTTAAAATGCTTTGGTAAGTGCTGGTGATTTTGTACCGCGCATGGGATTTTTATAAAATCAGTGAAAAAATGTATTATGCATATTGCTACGTTTTCATATCGACAGGCTTGCAGCGTCGAGGTTACAAAGAAACAACTAAGCGTCATTCTGATACTGATCATGACACTTTAAGGGTACCATTTGAAAGATTATTATCTTATTTAGGGCAAGTTAAGGATTATTGTCTTATTTAGGGCATGACTGAAAAAAAAAGTTCTTAAGAGACCACGTGTATATTAAAATATGCACGAACTTGAATTTTTCCAATGAAAGCACTCATTGTTGATGTCATAAATAAATGCAGCATGACAAAGGTCAAGTATAATTGTTGCTTAAATTACCAGCATTGTATCAGGATATATTGACATTTTTCATTTTTGTTATCATCTCTACGTTAAGGTTAGGTGATCTCTATGTCCGATTCAAGAAATCGGAAGCAGATGAAGATGTCATAAACAAATGCAGCATGACAAAGATCAAGTCTAATTGTTCTTGTATCAGGAAATATTGACATTTTGTATTTTTGTTATCATCTCTACATTTGGTTTGGTGATCTCTATGTCTAATTCAAGAAATCGGAACCAGACTTATCGTTTAAGTGGGGCATAAAAAACCACGGTGAATGTTGTGATTGACTAAATACAAAGAAAGTTTTAGGTACGCAAACACTTAGTGTACCTTAATTCGTTTCGTATAGTTTACTTTACTTAAATGTATGATGAATTCTCCAAGGATGGTGCACTGTGGATAAATTTTATTTTGGGGGGCCAGCATTACATGCGATAAAATAAATAGTATGATAATTGTTAATGAAAAAAGCATTGTGGATAGATTTATGTGGCAGAAACATTTACATTAGATTATTTCTGTCATGTAGAGAACAATAGCTATGATTTTTAATAAACTCAGAAAATAAATTGAAATTTCTACTTAGGAAGTGTAATGTTTCTCAAACATTATTATTTCTAAATTATATTATAAAAGGATAAACAGTTCTTTTGAGCCCTAAATACGTATATTCGAAAATTTTCACTCTGAATAAGTAGGTATTTCTCTTCAATTATGCCCCTTTGAATTTTAAATTTTTCCTTTGTAGCACAAATACATAGTACAATTTTCTTGCAATAAGTTATACAGTTTTCATAGTATTGCGCATCAGAACGGTGTCGAAACGTGGAAATTATCGAAAATAACCGTATGGTTCTCTTGCAACCCTTAGCAGAACACAATTTATATAATTTTAATAAATTGCATTTAAGCGTTCCAAATTTTGTATCAATAGAATCATTTTATAAATGTTTAAACATTCATTTCATGTGTTTTTAGAAGAAACAACTGTGTAGTTTATGTAGATGGTATATCAGTATAACTGCTAATTTAAAAAAAAAATTGTATAGTGTTTTTATATATTGAATATAGTCTCTCTCTCTCTATGTACGATGATTTTCTGAAATTAATTAGATCGTTTCAATCCAGTTTGAATTTATTTTTAAATTAGTTTAAATATCATGGTCAAGAGGTTTAAATAGAATACTAGCTGTGTGGCCCGGCGTTGTACAGGGTATCTCAAAGAATAGGATATTCCCGGGCGGAGTGAAGTGAGGTCACGTGAGACCTTGGGATCCATATATTTTCATATGCCCCGCCTCCGTTTTTCTCAACAATCAACAAATATTGTCACTTACTTTCCCCAACAAACGTTACAAACACCTTAATGCAAAAAAAGCAAGAAAAAATGCATGAGAACGATTTTTCTCCAATGCTAAAAATCCAAACACAGAAGCTTGCTATAAAAGAAATACCAACTTCCGTTAAATAAAAAAAATAAAATACAACACCGGATGTGAAAACTAATCATAGGAGAAAAGAATCCGCCGTGAATGAATTCACCATGCTGCCAATAGATAGCAGCACGTGAGTTCATTCATTTTGAAGTTTTTGATTAATATCTTTTTAACTAATTATAATTTCGGAATTTCAATGGTCAAAATTGATTCCTTGGATTATTCCCCATCTTTTGGTACTTGTGGCTGGCTCGTTTCGGCATTCAGTAGTTCGTGAGAAGATAGCCGAACATCGATACAGACGTTTGTTTACCTCTAGATTTTAATAAGAATGATAAATAGATTTTATATGGTAAATTATTTTCTTCAGCTAATAGTACAGTTTCAATTATCTTCTTCTTTTTTCAAAGTTCTTCTTGGTTATAGCGTTATGATTATTCCTTTTTGATTATTCTAAGAGCATTTCCAAATAAAAAGAACTCTTATATAATTATATATCTTTTACATATGGGTTTATTCTCAAAGTTCAACTCTGCTGTTCTTGAAGACACTTTTAAATTAGATTCTTACATTATGCATTAATTCCAATTATGTAAATATTTCTCAAGGAATAATGTATGTTTTAACTCTATCGCTTTTTGAGTCTTAAAACTGAATTATCTGAAACATGTCTAATCTGAATGTTTTTCAATGATTATGAATACTTTATAATTCTTTAATTAGATTTTATAAACATAAGAAATTTTAGATATAGAAATCTCGTTGAACATTTAAATCAAATATTTTAGTTTGGCAACCACATTGTCTTCTACAGTGAAATCTTCAAATGTGAAAAAACTAGTCTACCCAAAAATATATAATAACTCATTTTTAAATATGAATGCAAAATAATTGGAAATTTTCAAGATTTCTTATTTCAGAAACCTCTCACACATTAATTACAGTAGATAGGATGCTAAGCTTTTGTTATTTATTTTGTAATCTCTGAGAAATGATTTTCTGTTTATATACTCCATGGTTTTAGATCATTTATATATTTCAATATTTGTATTCAAATATAACTTTTTTTGGTATTAGTATTTATATTTTTGTTTAAATCTCCTTAAATATATCAAGTTAATATTCTCATTCGCTTACTTTCACTCAGTGATCACACAGAAATAGATGATGAAATTTCCTTTTAAATTAATTGCGATCTTAATTTAAGTAAGAAATTTCTTGCAGGACAATTTTAACTGATATACTATTAAATTAAATATTTTAGTTTGGCAACAACATTGTCTTCTACAGTGAAATCTTCAAATGTGAATAAACTAATCTACCCAAAGATCTAATAACCTAAGTCTAATTCAAGAACAAACTTCTGCATGTATATTCAAAGACGTAATTTACAACGATCAAAGAAGTTACTTTTAGACTTCTTTGCTTTTCATCAATCAAAATAAAGCAATTAAAAAACATTTATAGACGTAATACTCAAGGTTCACAATAAGCTTTCATAAAAACAAATATTCCAGAATCAGTCTCTCACTTGAGGCTACCACAAATATGTGGGTATTAGAATCCGCCGGAAAAGTGAGCGGGTTCTCGCTTCCGGTCGTGGGTAAAGTAATGGGAGGATTGAATCCTCTCTCCAGTGATAGTACGCACCTCCTTCGTGAGAGGTCGGGCCGTGGTCGGTGATGTCTACATAAGTCTCCGGCCTCAGAACTCGAGCTATTGCACTGGCTGCCATTTAGTTTTACCTGGAAGCTTCGGAAGGGGGGATTCACTTTATGAATCGACACTCAGCAAACTGCTACGAATGCATACAGGGCACTGCATGAACGATTGGAAATATATACGCAATGAGGTTGTAAAAAACCTTTACGTCGGCTAATAAATCAGCCGTAAAAAATTAACAACAGATAAATATCCTCATCTCATTTATGTAGCATCTTTGGCATTCACAGTTTGAAGGTCCGATGTGATCTTTCTTGTCTTTTATTTTATCATAAAATAATTAATGATGCCATTGACTGCAGTGACATACTGAGCCGTATCACTTTTTCTGTGCCGACTAGAAATCTGAGGAAGAGTTGCTTATTTGTAAATGTATTTACCAGGTTTAATTACATACATAATTTTTCTATTTATAAATTTTACAAGATTTTTAACAGGTACTCTGATGATCTTGATGTGTAATATATCTTATGGTGTTTTTCAGACTGAATGTTTACGGCTTTTGTGTTCTTGAAGTGTTTTTATGTTGTGTGATTTTTATAATCGTGTCGTGTTTTCAGTGATTTCTGTGTCTATCTGTCGCTTTTATTAATCTATGTTTCACGGCTATTTTAGTGTTTGTTTCTGTATCATGCACTCTGTAATTGGAATTTATTCTGTAGTGAGCATTTTCTAAATAAATAAATAAATATCCGTATTTCGGTATGCATAAGGTACATTTTCTGTTAAAACTAAATGACAAAAATATAATGCAGATTATTTTAGTTCTTAAATCTTGTAAACAAAAATATAAAACTGAAAAAGTAAATGATCGAAAGAAAGTTTTGCAATATTAATATCCCTTGTATCACGTAAAAGCTATTTTGAGTTTTATTATGTTTGACACCAAAAACACGTACTAAACAAACTCTAATTACAAGAAATAAAGAGACATGGATTTCATGCAAGCAGAAAGTTTCTGAATATATTAACAGTAAAATATTCATGCACCGATAAATTATCTCATTATATGGAAATTTTTCCATAAATAAGGACGCTGCTTTAAATTTTAAACATTATTCGTGAAAATAACTAGAAAAGTCAGGGAGAAAGCGTCGTCGATATTTTTTCTTTCAAGTTTCATCTTTTCAGCATTAAAGAAGCGGAGTTTCAAACGAGCCGCGTCATAAATATTTATCCTAAAAGCATCTCTCGTGGAGTACGTAAGAAGCTTACTAATTGGATGAGAAGACGTCGTGTTTGTAAGAAATGGTTTCCACGATATTCGGAAGCGGAAGTAGAAGGAAAAAGTTTTCGCGAGAGTATTTTTCACTTTCGTCTCTAAGAAATTGTAAGTACGTGACTGTTTTCTTTAGCACTCAGATTGAAGTTTACACTTTGGAATTGCATTGGGAGTAAGGAAACTGAACGAAAACTTAAGAAGAACTTGTCTGGACGTTAAAAAATGTTCATATCTTGAGAACAAGGTATACATATTTTCTTTATATTATTGTTAGAATATTCATTGTGTATTTTTGTTATCTGGAAACTTGAAGAATATTTAAGGAGAGTGAGGGTGATAGCAGAAGCGTCAGAAAATAACAAATATAAAAAACTTAAATAATAAAACACTTTTACCAATGCATTATAAAAGAAAATAATAATTTTTTCTCAAAAATCTGGAGGTCAAAACATTACTCGGAAAAGCTGACAGTAAATTAGAATTGCAATCACATTTATAATATATCGTATATGATGAATATTTAATAACATTTCATTTTTTATTATAATCATTGTCGTTTTATATCTTTCTCCTATTTTTTCAGCACCTCACGCTTTTATGATTTTTGTTCTGACCTCCTGATTTTTGAGAAAAAAATAGTATTTTCTTCTTCAATGAATTAATAAAGGCGTTTTTTTAAAAGTTTTATTTATATTTATTATTTTCCTGTTTTAGTCTTTAATTTATGTCATAATTCAGTAATATAAATATTTTGGGATCTTAGAATCAATTTTTCATGAACTAATTCCAACAATCATTTTATTGAAAATATCTATAATAAGATATATTTATTTTAATTTTAATTGAAATATTTAAATTACTGTGTAAAGTATTTTAGTTCTCAAAAATAGTATAGATGGCGCCACTGAAACCTACCGATTTCAAACGTAACTTTTCAATTTTTTTTAAATTTATAATTGATAGCTCTAAAATTATTAAAATATTGCATTGACACCAAGACCCAATAAATATACAGAATTTCAGAACTCTAGCGCATTAAAAATTGAGTGAAAAGTCGATCACAAAATTCCAACCTTGCAAAACACACAAACATGAAACATTTCAAAATTGGTAAAAGCGTTTAAAAATACTTTGAAATGAAGAATAAGCGTAAAAAAACTGTGCATGATGATAAATTTCTGAAAAAAATATGCTAGCAGTTCATATAACTATATATATATATAAGAGGAAGTTCACACACTGCCTCATCACGGAATCACATATCTTTTAAAATATAATTAAGTATTTTTCATGTCATTGTTTAAAAGTTATTAATGACTTATAGAGAAAATTAAAATCGTTTGGGTCACTTTATATTTCCATTTTAATTGAACATTTCAGATGAGGAAAGGATTTTGTTTATTAAAATATTTCATATAAAAGCACTTTACATTAGAACAATAAAGACATGAAAATATTTATCCCGACTAAGATGTACCAATAATTTGTTACAATGCGGAGGAAATGGTGGGCATCGGCTAGTAAATTATAGATAACATTTTCATTCGAGGATTATATATGTTCGGAAATCTGTTCCAATGTGATAATTCAGTTTTTTACTCTGAAAAACCATATTATTTATTTAAGGAAGTTTAGTGAAATTAAAGTCGCTATTAGATGTAATTTTCTGAGATGAATTTCTTTTCTAAGTGTTTTATCTCAACGGTTCGATAATAATTGTATATTATGTCACGCTCGTGTCTCATTTTGTTGTTCATTGTCTCATTTTGTTACAGCAAAAATTTCTTACTGCATATTTCGGCTTTAAATGTAAACCAAACAACTTACTTTTCATTCACTTATTATATAAAACAAAAATTATTGCAATATTAAGTATTTATACCTCTGCTGAACTCTAAAATTTTCTTTTATTTCAAGATCCTTAAAATTTATTTTTAAGAAATACCCAAACATGGCTGTTGATCTATTTTTTTTGTTGTTGCTTGTAATGTTATATTTTGATATTGTGTAATGCAATTTTTTAAGAAATACATTAAACTTTAGTCTTAAGCAATAAAACGCTGAAATGAATTTTGCACAGTGTAAAATTCCACATATATTGTGTTTCCCAAGAATAAATAATGCTTCAATCTACGGTTAAAAGTGGTTATAAGCGTCTGAAATCTTCTACATTTTAAAAATAATATAACCTAATAATTTTTTTCTGATTGATTTGTTTGTTTGAAAACAAAATTTGCGTGATTAGATGAATATGTATTTCAGAAATCCTGAACAACTGGATTAAGAGAAATAAAATACACGGATTATTTTCTCTACTGCAATCAACTCTTGATTTGAATCTAGTTTATATTTAGTAATAACAATCACCAGTATTGATTTATTTAAGTTTATATTTGATTTCACTTTTAGTTGAAAACAGACCGTTATGTGAAATATTCATTAACTGTTCTTATGAATCTCTTGTTTTCAATTTCAAATTAGAAACAATATTTTATGATTTATTACTTGCGGTGTAAAGAAAAAAATAACATTCCCGTTTAATTTATGCCTGTATAGTAAGTAATGCTCTAGTCGAAGCAATTTTATAACGAAATAGAGCTAATGAATTTTTGCGTGGGATTATTAACAGTTTGATATGTCAAACTCTTAATTTTTAGCAAAATTAATTTTCATAAAAGACGCATCAAAAATTGCGACGCTAGAACAATTTTGTTGTTTCATCATGTTGTTGTTGTTTCATGTCCCCCTTGCCCAAGATTAGACCAGGTCCATGACACCATGTCGCTCTAACAACTCCACAAGTCCTTTACCCTCCCCACTCCACAGCTGCCTCGCAGAGGCGCTAATGCAGTCAACGATATGGGCAGGAGAAGCAGAACAGGAACAAGGGCAAGAAGAAAAAGTCTTTTCCTTATCGATGAATTTTAAGCTTTTAATGTGTCCACTACGCAACCTGGCCAATGCAGTCTGAGCGGATCTTATGCCTACGGACTGTAGAGACAGACCAGGACGGTTCCGTGCATACCAATCATGTGTGGGAGGATTTCTCCAAGCAGAATTTGCTATAGCCCTGTGAATAGAATATATTTCGGACGTGAAGAGTTCGCTAGAGGATGCAGAAGGGCCCCTTACGTCCTATTAGTGGCCTCATCGTGGCAAGGGGGTGTTCCTGGGAGGAGTGGGTGATGTACGTCGGGAGTTATTTCTCCTAGTAGGGCCACCCAAGGCGTGAAGGCCACTCCATTATTCCCAGCTAACACTAACAGGCATAGAGGCAAGTCAGACTTCTTCCCATGTGATACCTCGTTTGAAATTGAAGCTGCTTCTTACCCGTAGTCATGAACCAGTCGCAGAACAATTTTTCTTCTGGTGATGTAAGGAGCTACACTAAGTGAAACTGCATTTCATAGGTTTAGATCCTTGCTTGTAGGTTTGCCTTCCTTCATATTAGACAAGAAACTGCGTTTGTTATACGAGATTGGAAAGTTTCATCTTTTTATTTTTTGTTGGTGAAGAATCGTTTTAACATGACATTGCATGATATATATTAATAATGTATTTGCGAGACGAATAGCAATTCCGGTATTGATTTTAAATTCAAGTAAAATGTTAAGGAAACAGTAAGCAAAATTAATAATATGACTCTAAATAACAAATAAGATCTTCTATAGAATGCACATATGGAATGAGCATTTTGTCGATATCTTTATGTCACTAAATTTAGTACCGATTTTTAGAGAAAAATATCAATATTTTCATCGAATACAACTACAGATATATTTCCTATGTTTACCTCTTGCCATCAAATCGAATCAAATCCTGCATAACTATTTGAATTTTCAGAATTAATTTTAAATATGATATATTTCCTATTTTTACCTCTTGAAATCAAATCAAATCCTGCATAACTATTTTAATTTTCGGAATTAATTTTAAATATGATATATTTCCAATTTTTACCTCTTGCCATCAAATCGAATCAAATCCTGCATAACTATTTAAATTTTCGAAATTAATTTTAAATATGATATATTTCCTATTTTTAACTCTTGCCATGAAATCGAATCAAATCCTGCTTAACTATTTGAATTTTCGGAATTAATTTTAAATTTGATATATTTCCTATTTTTAACTCTTGCCATCAAATCGAATCAAATCCTGCTTAACTATTTTAATTTTCGGAATTAATTTTAAATATGATATACTTCCTATTTTTACCTCTTGCCATCAAATCGAATAAAATCCTGCATAACTATTTGAATTTTCGGAATTAATTTCAAATATGATTGAAGTTTGAGTTCTGAAGCTTACTAATTTCTTACTGAACAAATTCGAATAGTAAACTATTTTTGAATATGAAATTAGAAATTCATTTCGGAGAATAATTCAACTTATCGAAAGATAATATTTGATTTCGAATGCGTAGGTAGGTTTGAATTCGATTTCAGTAATAGGAGTACACGCTGAAGTCAACTGAATAGGAATATTTATTAATAAAACATCTCATAAAAATGTAGAATTCTATTTTCTTTAAATAATCAATTTTATTTTATTCTCCTAATCTTTTCATGGACACACGATCCTTGGTTTACTAGCCAATTTCATTACTTAACCAAAAACTTTATTTCATTTGAATATTATTTTTTCTCTCTTCTACGAGCTCAGAAATGCGTCAAGATTCACTAAAATTATAAATTTTTTAAATAGTGCAATTTTTGTAGAATACTATTACGTGCCATAGAAAGAACAGATTGCTTATTCTTATCTTTGAAATTAACGGCAGAAAGAAAAGGAAACGATTCAGTCATATTAAACAAAAATTCCAGAGTCCTTTAATGTGTGATAGTATGCACATTGTATAACTCAAGTACACATGATACTCTTGAGAATGATTAGTTCACTAAATGCTATTTTTTTCTAGTTAATGTCACATTTTAGTTAGTTTAAAGAAAGTGTGGGAACGTTTGCAAGGTATTCGTATTGGGGTTATGAAGTTGTTAATATTCATAGTCGCATTCGCTTGAATAAGATCTACGAGTGACATTTTTACATCACTTGATAAATTGTTCTTGAAATTTAGAAAGAAGTGACTTAGTTAAAATAGACAAATAACGGGGCATTCAAACACATCATAAGAACATTTCTAAATGATTCCGTTAATGAATATATGTATATATGTATTCGAATTTTTGCTTTCGATTTTTTAAAATCATCTTCATTGTATTTGTTGTCTTTTATTCCAGAAATTTTCCATTTCTAATTGTCTTGTACTTTTTGAGGGGATAGCGACAAATTTTTACGTTTCTTCGTATGTCGTTAGCAGAAAAAAGCACTTATTAATATCATAGGTAGGCTTCCCTTCCTGACGAGTGACTCGCCATGATATTTTTCAATTTATTAAATTTTCTTCTACTTTTTTCGTTCTTTGTTTCTTATATGTTTATATATATAAATATATATGCAAAGCCAAATCAGCGATTCCTCAACAGGGAAACAATTTACCCTATATTTTAATTAACCTATCTTCCATTTAACCTATATTAACCTATATTCTATATAAACCTTTTGAGACGCTCATCATGTACTGTCTAATTCATCAGAACATTTGATATTAATTGATTCAGCCTGGCGATTAAAGTACTCCTTTTTATTGAAAGAGAGTGATCAACATTGGAGTTAAATCTTTCCTAACAGACAAGGATTCCTTTTAGAAAGCTTTCACCATCCATCCTCAGAACAATTTGCTGAATCCCAGCTTGAGAAATAACGGGAGGAAAAAGAAAATGATTCCGTCAGATGAACAAAAGAAAGATTCTGGTTGGTCGAAACTTAGGCCCTTTAACATTTAATAGATTTTACATTTACATAGGGTGCACTTGGGACTGAACTTTTATTTTTTCTATAGAATCACCTATGCCATTAAGTTTCAACAATAAGAACCTCAAGTGATATTTTACCATCTCTTGATAAATAATTTATTTCATTCAGAAAACTTTGGCTTAATTAAACTGGAAAATAACAAGTCATTTAAACAAATTGTAAGAATATTTTCAAATTATTCGAACGGTGCATAAACGCCTTTATCTCTATTGCAGTCTTAATTCCAAAGTCAAATCAACATTTCCACAAAAGAGAACAATCAGGAAACCAATTTCAGTACAAACCTATCGAGACGCTCATCATATACTGTCGAATTCATCAGAACAATTGATATTAATCTGTTAAGCTTGGCGATTAAAGTCCCCATTTTGTTCCAAAGGAAGTGATCAACACTGGAGTTAAATCTCTCCAAACAGCCAGGGAATCCTTCTAGAAAGCCTTCACCATCCATCCAAAGAACAATTTGCTGATTCCTATCTTGGGAAATAACGGGGCGAAAAAGAAAATGATTCAGTCAGATCGAAAAAGGAGAAAGAACCAGGTCGGTCGAAACTGGAACCCCTTAACCATTTTCTTTAGAATTTAATGTGACTAAAGTGCTGCTTCAAACTCTTTTGTTGAACGAAACGCCACAAGATACGAGTTAGAAGGTTTAATTGAGGTAATTAGGGAAGGAAGGATAATTAATGCAATTTAACAGAGCGTGGAAGAATATCTGGAAATTAATTGTTCGCTTCCGCATTATTAAGTACAGCCATTAAGCTGCATATTTTAATATGTATTTGGATAGGAGCTTTTTCTTGTGGCGTCTATTAAAATTATGCTATCTATCTTTAAATGTGATCAAGATAATGTAATTACGTAAAAGTTTACTTTCAGCTAATTGAGTTATAACTTATTCGTAATTTTTATTTCTGTAAACGAGTGTAAGATATTTAAGCCGGAGATTTACCGAACGTGCTGTGAAATAATAAATAAAAATAAATAATAAAAAATATATTTGGTTGAAAAATAGTTTTGTACCATATTACGTTAAAGCTTAAAGAGTTTATTAGAGATCTGTATAAAAAAGAAATCAGTTTGCATTTACTTCATATTATTTTCAGTTTCAGCATAGCAGCCAAAATAAACTATCCTAACTTGTGCACCTCAAAAACAATATTTAAGAAAAGCAGTACGTTTTAGCAATTTTTTTAAACTCTTCACACACTTATTTTATTGGTGAACTTTTCTGTAAATATTATAGAGAATTTCGTTTTGCTCATCAGTTATCCTATGATTATACCAAAGATATGAAGTCCTATTATCGATTCAAACAAAGAAAAATTTGGTTTTTTTCAGTTGTTTCTTAAGAAAAAAAAGCACTGAGAGGAAACATTTTTTGGAAATACTAGCTTAAGCTCATTTATGGCAACTCTCTTAAATTTAGTATAAAGCAAAATTTTGACATTTTATTTTGGGAATTTAGTAATTTGCTCTTTTCCAAAACACAAACATTTCAGGAGCTATAGAAAAATATAAATATAGTATATAGGATAAAAAATAATTCCAATCGGTTGAGAAGGATTTCATATTTAAGTATCACATTTCAATAAAGATTTAGAACGTTTGTAAGTCCATCAAGCAAAAAATTTAACATTTTAAAATCTGCTTCAGACTGCTTAAAATATTGGAAGAAGAATCAACAGATCCTCGTGCAGGTTGTGGCATTTTCTCTTATTACTGTTTTAATGCTAGATTAGAAATATTGTTTATAAAAGGCTGTTTATAGCAGACAGAATGGTTGTTGAATGCAACTGAAACTCTTGCCAAAAAAACTTTAAAATTTTATTAAAGTAAGTTCAGGAATCTTTAATGTCCAAAAATGTATTCGACTTTACTGTATAATTGTATTGAAAATTTTTGTCACAATATTTCCCGTAAAAAAATAAAAACTTTTGATTGTGAATTCCGGTAATATATGCTGAATTAGCTAATGGATTTTTCGTGTAGTCTAAAGATATTTTTCTTTGTAAAAGCAGTAAAGTTTAGTCAAAAAACATATGCACCATTTTATTTCATAATGATTTCCCCTCTTTTAGGAAGTTTCGTTATCTCACTTTTATAGGACCACCCTGTCTTATCGCTGAAACACTGCCCACGGTGTTGTTTGCAGTCCTCCAGAGAACTGAAATTATTTCCCTATAATGATTCTTGCTGTTAGATTGTAAAAAATGCAACTACATCATTTTTCGGCGTTATCAGTATTTTTTAATATTTAAATCTTCGCCAACAAAGTTTATTTAGTATGTTGTGGCATCTTTGGCAACTTTTAAAATTTCGACGGTAATTTTTTACAGTTTTATTAAATATCTAAATTTTTCTTAATTATTTACTTAGTAATCAACTTAATATTAATTGCCTTAACTTTTTATGTCTTTTCCTTTAATGTTTCAAGTTTATTAAATTATAAATCAAATTAATTTAACGGAACTATTTGCTCGCCATCTTGTACGGCGTACGAATTTTTGTGTGAAAGGGCTTTGGCGTTCCTGACTGGAAAGATTCTTTTGTGTGATTTGAATTTAGTTTGACTTGACTGAACGAGAAAAGGCTGATTGTTATTTGTGTGTTTTCATCTTTAAAATTTTCGTCGTTGATGAATGAGAGATGCTTCTTGTGAAAGTTTGCGCTGCTATAATTATATTTAATTTATTAATATTATTTATAAGTGCAATAAAGGGATTCCAAGTCCACTGCAAATCTAGAAAAACTAAGTTTTCCTTACTAAAATTGACTGCAAGTGATATACAAAATGTTGTTTCAAATTATTCAAGACCTTTGTGTGACACGGAAATTTTATTCGTGAACATCGAATAAAAGGAGGAAAAATAATTCCTGTGCATACATGATATATCACTGTAAAGACTGTTGTTTTACTATTGAGCAATATATTGGAATTTCATAGTGTCCACTGTGAATAGGGTAAAGGTTTTTTCATTTACTAATTTGGTAAAGAATTTTTCTAAATAAATATATATATATATATATATATCATTGCTTGATTACAAAATGTCTTTTGAGTTGTGCATTAGTATAATTTTGTTATTTCTATTTTCTTAACCTAAAATGTCGTTGGCTGTAACTTTCTAAAATAAAAAAAAATGTTAAATAAAAAGTTTTAAGTTTAAAATTTTGATTCTGTTTTAAACTCTTTAATTATTTTCACAATTGCAAATGTACTAATCATTTTTTCAGCTATACCTTCATCTTCGGTCAATTACATTTTAGGTGCCTGTAAAGGTAGGTGCATTATATGAGTGCAGCAAAAATTGCATATTATCTGTATCCATGTTTCAGCACTCAGTATTCATTTAATAAATGAAATATAAATATAATTTCAACCTTTGGCACCAATCAAGAATTAACATTCTATAATTAACACTTGCAAAGAATAAACAGATTGCAGCCCGCCGGTGCAGAGTCAGGACATATGGAGGAAAGAGTAAGACATCTTAGACAACCTTCAGTAACCTCCACCAGAGAACTTAAATTCTTTCCCTTTAATGATTCTTGCAAAAAACAAACAAATTGCAGCCCGTCGGCGCAGATTCAGGATATATGGAATAAGACATCTCAGGCAACCTTCAGTAATTTCCAAAAGAGAACTGAAATTATTTCCCTTTAACGATTCTTGAAAAGAATAAACAGATTGCAGCCCGTCGGCGCAGAGTCAGAATATATGGAGGATGGAGTAAGACATCTCAGACAACCTTCAGTAAGTTCTACCAGAGAACTGAAATTCTTTCCTTTTAATGCTTCTTGTAAAGAATGAAGAGATTGCAGCCCGCCGGCGCAGAGTCAAGATATATGGAGGATGGAGTAAGACATCTCAGAAAACTTTCAGTAACTTCCACCAGAGAACCGAAATCCCTTCCCTTTTAATGATTCTTGCAAAGAATAAACAGATTACAGCCCGTCGGTGCAGAGTCAGGATGTATGGAGGATGAAGTAAGGCATCTGAGACAACCTTCAGTAACTTCCACCAGAGAACTGAAATTATTTCCTTTTAATGATTCTTCCAAAGAATAAACAGATTGCAGCCCGTCGGTGCAGAGTCAGGATATATGGAGGATGAAGTAAGACATCTCAGACAACCTTCAGTAACTTCCACCGTGGGCCAAAGTAGGGATGACGGTTATTGCGAAAATAACTGGTTTACTGTTATTCAGTTTTTATTCACCGCCGCTTTAACCTGGCGGCTGTAACCGCTCAAATTGTCCATTCAACCGGTTCGGTAGCCGTCATGGCATCAGGAACGGGGACATGGAGAGGCGTTCTGTAACCGCTCAAAAGAATCGGTTTTTTAAATAAAAGATTTTCGGGGTTTTTTACATGAAAAAAACAAACGTCATTTGCAGACAAAATTTTGTATTAATATTGTTTTTACAGGAAATCAATCCATTGGCTAATATTTATCTGTTCATAAAGAGCCTTTCAGTAATACGCCAACCAACAAACGCCTCGAGGAAGCAGGTGTCGTTGATTGGTCTAAGATGATGAAATTTAAAGCTTTATAACTTGGTAAATTTTAGTCTAATCGAACCTAAAATCGAGCCTATCATCCCATCCGGTTTTTTGACCCGGTTATTAGATTTAAAACAAATAACCCTTTATAAACGGCACAAAAATAACCGAAAGAAAAACGAATCTCGGTAAAAACCGGTAGGTTTTTCCCATCCCTAGGCCAAAGTCGCATGTGGTCTAGCGTTATTCTGTTGAAAGACCACCAATTAGCCTAGCCCTAAAGACTTAGGCAGAGTTTATCTAATATTCTGCAACTGGTTAATGATTTGCTTCAAATTGCCCACTTGATTACTGTACTTAGCTACATTAATTGTTTGGTTAAGCGGAAGCAGCTTTTGAAAAGACAAATCCCTTCCAATCTCACAAGCAACAAGGCATAACTTTCTGGGAATGGATATTGCCCTTTGGAGTTGTTGACGGCGGCTCACTCCGATAACCTCATGCCCATGTTTACTCAACATTAATCCAAGCGATCTATTCCCCCACTCCCGTTGTTATCCATTTCAAAAAATGATACATTTTCTTTATGTTTGAGCAATAAATTGGATGTTAAAAAACTGTTAGTTTGAAGTTTTTTTTTACTTAATCTGTGGTATACCGAAACGACAAAGCGACTGCCTAGATCATGTCGCTTCAAATACTTATAAATACTGAATGTTCTCGGATTCCGAAACTATCCCCGCTTTTGTGCATCCGCCAGTCGGAGTTATTTTCACCAAAATAGGGGGAAATGAAGAATGTAGGGAGAGATTTTTACATTTTACTTAGCTTGATCTAACAAAGAGCACTGGAAATTCGTTCGTGGTACTCATCGCTTGCCACCCCTTTCCGTTGTAGAATCGTCCAAAGTGCTATTCTCGGAATATTGATACGAACTATAGTCGATGTCTACACTTCGGATATCTCTGCGATTCCACGATTGTTAATTAGGCTGATTATTTCAGATCAGTGCCTAAGTTTGTTGTTCATCAGTCCCAATCGGTCTATCGGAGCCTTACAAGTTTTAACCACTTAACTTAAAAGCCTGCGAATACTCGTGCATCCAATTATTGCATTTTTAGTATTAAAACTAAAATGTAATCATTAATTAGCTTCATAATTTTACACAAAATTACTTAGAATCTAATAAACATATCTAGTATTAGATGCCTTTTCAGATGAATGAAAACGACAGCTCCTGTCGAAATCAAAAGGATCATCTTAATAGATAGCAAAAAAAATGGAACATTTAAGAGGTTAAACGTAAAATTCATCCGACTTGAGTGTAACAAACTATTTTTTCACTTAAGCATTGTCTCGGTAAACGGCACATATCATTTAGGCGGTTTCAAATGCATTTTTGCTTCTGCCGACGTAAAAAAGCATTAAATGTCGAATATGCAATTTTTCGTTCTCCATGTTTACACTGGCTCTAAAGAAGTCAAAGTGAACTTTGTTGATGGTAAACAGACAAAAATATTGACGAAAGAACAATCTCTCAGAAAATATCTAATTTCAGGGTTTGATAACAGTAATTTAACTTCTGTACAGGAATCAGTGCATCGGAAAACAGAGGGAGATTTTCCGAAAAGCTCAATACTTTAAAAATTCGAACAAATAGCCGACATCTGATCTTTTAAAAAGAGATTTTTCAACTTTTTATTGACTGCATGTAATCAAATGCTTTCTTGGAATTGCTAGAAAACGTAATAACTAAAATTTCTAATTTTTCTTACTTTATTGAAAAATATAGCATGTCGTATTAAAGCATAATGCGTAACGCCACACTTACAACTGCATTTTCTTTAAGTCCCTGTTAAAAGATTGAAAAATCTAGCTATTGGCAAATATCCTGCTTTTAAATTATTTTTCTAAAAAAGTATTATCACCCATTAAATTATACGACAGTAATACGGATATTAACTGAAGAAACAGCAACTGATAAAAAGTGAAGGAGAAATTCAGTTTGTACGATATATTTTACTGTACTTTTATAACCTTTTCCTAGTTTAGTTTTATTTCTTGCATTTATCTCTGAACTTTTAAATGGCTTCAGAAGTCAAACGATTCTTAAATTCTTTCCAGTACTTTCCGAATCATTTGTGAATGGAGGGGGATCCATAAAGAACTTCCTGTAATCTAAAAATGGCTCTCATCAGTCGGAAGAGAGTATAAAGATTTCGAGTTTAGAGAAAAGAGAGCATCCGAAACTGTAAGTATCTCTAAATTCTTTTCCATTGAACAAGAATTCATTAATTTCAG
>BGPR01002089.1:139980-167147 GCA_013235015.1 Araneus ventricosus
GAGAGCATCCGAAACTGTAAGTATCTCTAAATTCTTTTCCATTGAACAAGAATTCATTAATTTCAGCTCTGTCATAAGTAAAGAATTTTACTACTCTTGTAAATCAGTGAATCTTCACATAAGAGCGCTTTTTATTAGTCGGGGATATTCGAAGATATCGGGCATTATTTAAGTACGATTTATTTTTGGTACTAAAAAGGTATGAAGCTTGCTCGATAGCAAGTGCAATTTTTATATTAAAAAAACTCATTACTTTTAAGAGAATAATTTTCTTATTGCATAAAAAGAGCGTGAATTAAGTGACTTTTTAATAAATCTTAAATGAATATTAAGCGAATTTCATTTCTCTTAATCTGTTTTCTCACTTCTAAGTCAAATATCGGCTATGCCAGTGACAATATCCATAGTTGTACATTATTAATATAAACAACTCAGACTGGACGCCATAATTGTGAAGTTGTAGAGCCATATACAGGGAAAAATGAAAAGTTTAGAGGAAGGAGAGCATCCGAAACTGTAAGTATCTCTAAATTCTTTTCCATTGAACAAGAATTCATTAATTTCAGTTCTGTCATAAGTAAAGAATTTTACTACTTTTGTAAATCAGTGAATCTTCAGAAAAGAGCGCTTTTTATTAGTCGGGGATATTCGAAAATATCGGGCTTTATTTAAGTACGATTTATTTTTGATACTAAAAAGGTATGAAGCTTGCTCGATAGCAAGTGCTATTTTTATATTTAAAAAACTCATAACTTTTAAGAGAATAATTTTCTTATTGCATGAAAAGAGCGTGAATTAAGTGACTTTTTAATAAATTTTAAATGAATATTAAGCGAATTTCATTTCTCTTCATCTGTTTTCTCACTTCTAACTCAAATATCGGCTATGCCAGTGACATTATCCTTAGTTGTACATTATTAATATAAACAACTCAGACTGGACGCCATAATTGTGAAGTTGTAGATCCATATACAGGGAAAAATGAAATGTTTAGAGAAAAGAGAACATCCGAAACTGTAAGTATCTCTAAATTCTTTTCCATTTAACAAGAATTCATTAATTTCAGCTCTGTCATAAGTAAAGAATTTTACTACTCTTGTAAATCAGTGGATCTTCAGATAAGAACGCTTTTTATTAGTCCGGGATATTCGAAAATATCGGACATTATTTAAGTGCGATTTATTTTTGATACTGAAAAGGTATGAAGCTTGCTGGAAAGACACGCGCTATTTTTATATTAAAAAAACTCATAACTTTTAAGAGAATACTTTTCTTATTGCATAAAAAGAGCGTGAATTAAGTGACTTTTTAATAAAATTTAAATGAATATTGAGCCAATTTAATTTCTCTTAATCTGCTTTCTCACTTCTAACTCAAATATCGGCTGTGCCAGTGAAAATATAAATAATTGTGCATTATTAATATAAACAACTCAGGCTGGACGCCATAATTGTGAAGTTGTAGAGTCATATACAGGGAAAAATGCTGCATTGCATTTTTTTATATTACCATCGCATTCGAAGAACTATCAGTCAAGGTATATCTATATTAGCAAAGAACTATCAGCTGGTGATAGCGAAACGATGGTTGTCATCCGGCAAATAGTAACGAATTAACCCGGGAGGACGCGTACGTAAAATAACACGAAAACACGAAAGGAGTTGTTGCGACACTCCAATCGTTATTTCGCTATTTAGGCAAAACTAGCAACGTTTTTATGCTGTATCTGCTCCAAATTATTTCTGCAAACAGTTCTTTTTATACAAGAGCAAATTTTTATATGTGTGAATTATAATTATTTATATGTGTTATTAGTAAATAATACATTATATTATTCAGCGCATTGCGCATATAAGAAAAGTATATTTTTTACATACATGTTTTCAACATTTTTTATAGTAAAGTGTCATCAATATAATAATCTTTATACAATTTATAAAGGAAAATACTGCTTCTAATTTTCTTAGGTACACAGAAAACCAATTTTTTAGAAAACCAAATAAGAATTCTGATGGACTTTATCTTTAGATCTAATAAATTTAGGACGTAATACACTTTTATTTTTCAGGATAATGTCTGCAGTTTTAAGCTTTTCCTCCATTAGTTTTTGTGAAAGCGGATAACACATGTACGAGCTGAAAACCGTTACATTATGTACAGAATGATAAAACTCTTGCATCAATCTCTTGAGATTTTTACTTACACTATCATCCAGTTTCAAAGTTTTGTATCCGCGAAAATCTCCATTTTAAAAGTATTGAATATTTTCGAATCCACATATTTCATCACTAAAACTTAAATAGTGAGAAAATATTATTTTCCTGTCCCTAAACGACGATTCAATTGAACAAAGAAATCTGACGTGAGGACACACAAGGGGGTGTTCGACACCCAAAAGCTCAATTCCGATAAAAAATAAAGGATTTTTCTTGAAACACATTCCGTAAGTTGAAGGTGACTTTAAAGGCAGATATCAGGGGTTTGACTCATTTCGATTAAAGGGAAGTGGGTATTTTTCACATTTTACGTGCGTGGGGTGTCAAATCACCTCCTTGCGCGTCCTCGTGGGTTAAAACTGAGGTGGTTCAACCGCTACCAGGCACTTCTCCACTAGACACTTTGCATTACCAGCTACATGCTTCCTATTCTTGCTTTCCAATCAATGCATGAAACAATGCTTGGGGTTTTTATGTTTTGAAACAGCAAATCTTCAAGACTCTCTCCTGTTTATTTGATTGCTTTTTTTTTCCAAAAAATATCGCAGTACATGAAATCAGCTCATCTTAGTCTTGTCGGTAGGAGACCTTTCTTTACACAAAAGACAACGAACAAGATTTTTCGCTTTGAGATAGCGATCTTGAACATTTTTTTTTTTGGAGACATCGTATGTCAACAGTCCATGGGCGATTATTTCGAACCTGGATTAATGAGAGACCAAAGCATCATCATTAACCGCCATTTGGCTCAAAAACTCCTCGTCATATTTGAAATAATAATTATTTTCAATGATGAACCATTCTTTCAAGAAAGGACGCATTCACTGATTACGAGATAAATAACGCCTTAATATTTTGAGAAATAAAATAAAAATTCGCCTAAAACGTTTGCTGAAATTAGAGATATAGCATTTATTTTCAACTTGATGGAAAATTGCATGAATGCTATGCCATTCAAATTTATAAAGCATATTATATTACTCTCAATACTAAATAGTCTCAAATTTTTTGAAATTATTAAACACTCTAAAGTAATGGCTTACTGGTAAATTGAATAATTTTTGGTCTTTCCTTTTTACTATCCGCGAACGTATTATGGCATGCTCCTTTATACAACACAATTATTACGTTAAAACATGAAATACGATTTTATATTTCTAAAATGATTTTTATTATTTCAGACACTTCTGGCATCCAAGAACCCAGGAAAACATTTTTTTAAAGAAATTTTTAGAAATGCATCTAAGATTTTTGCAAAGAGATTTGACTTAAGGTATCCGTCAGTTTCATGTACAGATCATATTTTAATATTTATGTACTCGTAAAGTTAATTTAAATTTCTCTCTACAGATTTAAGTGCGGTGAAAATAAATTTATTTCCTCTAATTTGCCGTATACATATTTGTGAAAAAAATATCCTTTTCACATAATTTAATATCTTCAGGTAATTGACTTCCTTAAATGCATTTTCTCTAGTTCATCCTTTTCTGTCACAGAGATATTATAACCGTTTACACTAAAAGTATTTTGAATATCAGTCTTGCGTTCATATCAAAACTGAAAGCTGTTACGTAAGTGATTTCTCGGTAGTCTAAAAATACATTTCATTGTTTACAAAATTAAGACAGATGTCTATTTGAGTGACAATCATCCTTACTGATTAATTATTTTTATCACCTGCTATTCTTCCTAATATATATGCTATTTTACTCTAAATGGCAACTAAGGAAGGCAACTCTAAATTATAATTGTCGGATCTGGCAGCTGACTGTCTAAATGGTAACTGAATGAACCTTACTCGAAGTGATAATTGAATGAAATTTGCTCTAAATTGTAACTGAAGTATATTTGATCACCTTCATATGTATGTATCTGCAAGCATATACAAGTTTTAAATGAAAGACTCTGCCATCCGTTATTTGAAAAAATTAATACTTAAATTATACAAAATTACTAATATAATAGCCCAGATCTGTCTCTCGGTAACGCTCTGACGCCATCTACCCTAAAACTCGCGCCCTAGCTCTGCGAAACGTTAAACAGCATTATTTTATTGTTAGAGAACCTAAATTTCAGTAATTTTAAATTTAAAAGAGTAATCGTAGTTCTAATTTCAAATGTAATAGCTCTAAAATAATGAAATAAAATTTTCTATCGATTGATAGAAAATTTATCTTGCTTCGATAAATAGTTTGCGAGAAATTTTAATTTATATTAATCATATATTTCGAATTAATTTCCGCTTTCTAATGGAAAGTAGTAAATTACGTCAGTGGCATATCATGCTCTTCATATAGTTTGGACGCCACGATGCATCGGATTATTTATTACAATCGTGATGATATAATTTGATAATATTTTTTGGCAATGTTTGACAAGCAGAGAAGTGCTTTGTCTAATTAGAATTTCGAAAAAGAATTCCTTTGAAATTTTAACTTTTGATTTAATTTTGAGAAGTTGATAATTTCACGTTTTTTTAATTATAATAAAGTTGTTAAAAAACGAAAAATACTTCACACGGAATATTGTTTACCAAGAGGTTTTTTGAATACAGAGTTATGGGAATAATATGTAAATAAAAATATATTTCCTGTCATAAATCATATGTTTATTTTATTTCTTTTCAATCGATGTTAAACATTTCTCTCGCATATATATATATATATATATATATAACGTATTCGTGGTTGTAGTCATTGAAAACGAACAGACCGAGCAAAATACTACCTCTTATTTTATTATCAATAGGAGAGTGGTGAACATACGTCCATCTCTGTTTAGGTTACAAGCGAAAGTGTACAGAAAAATCCCTGTATTCTCTCGGATAAGGGAATAACATATGGACACGTGATCAAAGTGAAGGGAATATTGGGTAATTTTTATAAGTTACGTAGGCGTTTCAGGGAAAAAAAGTCTGGTGCCAAAGAGACGCCGTCATGATTTTCTGTCGTCACGTGAAAGCGATTAAGTATTCTTTTAATAATAAATATGCCAAAATGAGGGATTTAATATACCTCCAGCGCGGGAATAGAACGAAACTGGAGTTTTAGAAAAGCGATATTGGAATGCATTAAGATTTTAAAATATATAATATTAGAATTTGGAATAAAATTAAGTGAGATTATTACATATATATCTATTTAAATACGTCAAATATGACGGGAAATCTCTCGAATGAAGAGGCAATTTGCACCCGTCTTACCATGTGTGTGTGACGGGTGGTTTTCCAGTTACTTTTATAATAAATTTAATGAGAAGAAATTGTAATTTTTAAAAGCCTCTCTAGACTTTGTCATTCATTACATCGTGAAAACCGAAAAGAGATATACTGCCGATTGAATAATATCGAACTTGCAAATTTACATTTATTACCTGTTTCATCCGTTAGGTTACTATCGTGTTTCAACACACTAATTTACGGCGTTTGCATTTATCATCAAATTTAATGCGTTTTATATTTAGAATCAAAGCAAATTTAAAACTGAAGAGAAACTCTTTTTCGTGATACTTCTTTATAAAGAAAATAAGTATATCTCAATGAATCACTACTTTTATTCAAATTTTTAAATGAATGAAGTAGTTATTCAGTATTCATCTCATGAGATTGATCTCAGAACTAAATTCAAAGCGTCTATTAGAAAGATTTTTAAAGTTTTTCTACGGAATTTTTATAAATGTTTCTGCAATATATGAGACATTTCCAAAATATCAATTAGGATTTCAGTATTCAAAATGCAATTTAAACTAATCACATCGGTTTATTAGTGTTGTAGGCACTTTATTAAACTCGTTTATTGTTTTAATTACACACAATAACTAATTCTTTTAACTTTAATTATATAATAGTTGAGCAAGTTTATTTACCAGAACCCTTTTCAATGAGTTTATAGAAAAGCATATTTAACACACATCATTAAAATGTTTTCGTCTTTTTTTTTAAGAAATCGGAATTTTGCAAAATTATTACTAATATAATAGCCTAGATCTCTCGATAACGCTCTAACATCACCAACAATAAAACTCGAGCCATAGCACTGCGAGACGTTAAACAGCATTATTTCATTGTTAGAGAACCTAAATTTCAGTAATTTTAAATTTAAAATAGTAATTGGCCTTCTTATTTCAAATTTACTAGCTCTAAAATAGTGAAATATAACTTTCTATCGATTGATATAATATTTATCTTGCTAAGATCACTAGTTCCCGAGAAATGTTAAATTATATTAATCATATATATCAAATTAATTTCCGTTTCTTAACAGAAAGTAGTAAATTACGTCAGTGGTATATCAAGCGCGTGTTATAGTTTGGATGCCACGATGCATCTAATTATTTATTGCAATCGTGATGATATAATTTGATAATATTTTTTGGCAACGTTTGACAAACAGAGAAGTGCTTTGTTTTGAAACTAGATTTTCTATCGATCTAGATTATATCTACGAGATTGTCTAGATTTTTTTAGATCATGAGGTTTCTTGAATAAAGAAATATGTAAATAATATGTAAATAGAAAATATATATTTCCTGTCATAAGACATATGTTTATGTTATTTGCTTTCAATAAATGTTAAACATTTCTGTTGAGTATATATCTATTTAAACACGTTATGTTTGACGGGAAATCTCTCGAATGAAGAGGCAATTTGCACCTGTTATACCATGACGAATGATTTTCTAGTTAACACATAAAAACCCTTCTTCTAATATTTGAAAAAAATTCCTTTTTCTTATATTTGAAACAAATTCCTTCTTCCATAAGATTAAATCAAATCTATGCGGAAGCGAAAAACTCCGGCATGCGAAGAAAAAAAAAGGCAAATTATATGAAATTTTTGTAAATCTAAACTAGCTTTAAAAAGTAACTTGATCGACAACTTGGAACTGAACTTCTGTATCACAATTTAAAGAAAAAAAAACATCAAAGGCACTGATCCTCGGAAGCAGGCGCGAAACGTTATGCCGATTTTTTTGTCCCTTAAAAGAAATTGCCAATCCTTTCAAAGGAAAGGGGATAAAAAATATGAGGGAAAAAAACCCGGCTTCTTAGTAAAGTTGTTTTACCACTTGAAGGTTGGGTCAGCGGGCAAAGTGAAATCATTCAGCCGGAATTTTGGCAAAATGCCGAGCGAAAATGTAGAGGTAGAATGTCTTTTGTGCCTACCGTAGTAAATAATACATGCGTGAAACTCAATACCCTAGCCCACCCCTTCCCCTTGAAATGCAATGGTGGCGGTTTGAAGAAAGCTTTTTAAAATGATTGAGTCATGTGGAGAGTTATGGACGATCAGAATTGTTATGGTCACCGAAGACCTTCCTAGCTTGAATTTATGACAACCTCTTTTGAAGAAGCGTCTGCCTGATAAAAATAATGTAAATGCATCACTTGGTTTGAAGTCCCAAGAAATAGGTAGATGACATTTATTTTAAAAATTGGTAGGTGAAGGTAGAAATAAATTTACGGCGCGGCGAAGAATAAAAGACAGTTTGCTCGTGAACAAATGTAGCAGTGGCTTCTTTGAAATTTTGCTTTTAAGCTCAAATAAACAGGGAATGCGGCATTTTTGTATGGTGTATCTTGTAAAGTTTTTATTTGGTGTTGGATGGATAAATACAGAGATTGTTGTGGTTTCCGATACACCAGACATCAAATTTCATCTCTTATTAAATTCAATAATTGATGAAATTACATTTAATTAGTTTTATGTTTCTAGGCTTTCCTATTATATTTGGAGGAATTTTTCATTTTGGGGAGAACGTCATTTCATTTATTTAGTTTTTCCAAAACATAGTTCTTAAGAACTCATCTTTGTGAAGATGAGTTATGGCTTTTGCGTTATTTTTCGCTTTGTATAATAACTCAAAAGACATAACAGCCATTATTTGCTTTTAAGCTCAGATAAACAGGGAATCCGGCATTTTTGCATGGTGTATCTTGTAAAGTTTTTATTTAGTGTTGGATGGATAAATACAGAGATTGTTGTGGTTTCCAATACACCAGACATCAGATTCCATCTCTTATTAATTCAATAATTGATGAAATTACATTCTATTATCCTCGTATTGCTTCGAAAACAGGACGTTAATATAACTAAACTAAACTAAACTAAACTACATTCTATTATTTTTATTGTTTCCAGGCTTTTGTATTATTATAATCTTTGCAAGAATTTTTCTTTTGGGAGATAACGTTATTTCATTTATTTAGTTTTTCCAAAATAGAGTTCTTAAGAACTCATCTTTGTAAAGATGAGTTATGGCTTTTCAGTTATTATTCGTATTGCATAATCTTTGCAAGAATTTTTCTTCTGGTGGATAACTTCCCCAGATTCATTTATTTAGTTTTTCCAAAATATAGTTCTTAACAACTCATTTTTGTAAAGATGAGTTATGGTTTTTCAGTTATTATTCGTATTGTATCCTTTTCTATCATTTAAATTGCTTGTACAGTATTTTATTATTCTTTGTCAGACATTTTAGAATCAAGCTTTTTCAGTCATTTGTCTTTTTTTTTGGGGGGGGGGGGGATATTAACTTAGTGCATTATACAGGACCCAATATTTTTTTCAAATTTTCTTCTACAAGCTAGATATTTTATTTATAACATATCCTTTACAGTAGTACACAATATACACCAAAGGGAAAAAAATATATATATCTTAAATATTTCTTAATTTTCGCGACTGATTTTAAGAAAACTAATGCTGTTCCAATTCTAATCTCAAGTAATAACGTTAAATTATCAGTACACTGATTCAAGTAAAAAAAATGTCTAAGGACTTTTCCATAAATTATTTATACAACGATGATACCATTTCCAGTTGAGGAAAATAAAAAAAGCAACTTAATTTTAATTCAAACAATAATATGAAATACTGTTATTTTATCTTTGATTAAAAGGATGCACATTTTCTGAAGCATTTTCTATGCCTTCTATTAAGAATCTAAATTTCAGTTGCTTTAAAATGACTTTCGATTCATTTCGATGAAATATAATTTTAAATTTATTTTATGAAGTCTTTATTCCGATTCGTGAAAGCATATAAATAAATAACGAGATTAGTTTTCTAAAACTTTTTTTTTACTTTTTGAAACCTTATAAGCTATTTTTTATTAATGAAAGCAATTCACTGATCCCTAACTTTTATTCAACTATATAGGTCTAAAACATAATCTGCAGCAAGCTGATAATGATAGGATATATTTTTCAAGAAGATTTAGAGCTGTTTAGTAATAAAAATATTTTTCGAATTAAATATAAATATAGCAATAAAAGGATATCTATTAAAAAGAGTATAGAGAGAAAGGCGCACAGTTACAAGTTTTGCTCCAGCATTTCTTACTGAAAATTTAATTGACGATCCCAAAACTTTTGATTTTTTCCCCATGGCGCAAGAGCCATGGATTTGACTATACTGAGCAAAAAAACCAAAAGTTATGGACATATTAATGTAAAAGGATAGTAAGTAGATAAAATGATAGATGTAAAATTCTACTCTAAAATGCAAACATAATTTAAATTATTGGAAATAAACTTGATGCATATAAAAATACAAAATAGTGAACATGAAGCGTTTCATGAAATAAAATTGATAATGAAATTGAAGACATTTGAAAAAGTTGCAAATGTTGAGCATTGAAATTTGTGCATTCTTCCTTATATGGAGGACATACATAACACAGTTGCACAGCGAGCACATTGGTAGTTTTTCTCCCAAAAAGAAGTGAGGATAAGTAATCTGGTATGTCCAATGCTTAAACGGACTAAAACTTTTGAAGAAGCTAATTGAATAAAGTGGAATACTGTAATTAGTAATTTTTGGTTTTCTAAATTTTGTCTAATCTTTGGAAAACAAGAATTTACTTCCTACTATTGTTGATGAAATTTTTAATTTTTTTAAACTTTTATTAAAAAATCAATAATTTTGAATTTATTAAGTTAAAAAAATTTAAAAAATGAAATTTTTAACTTTTTAACGTAATAAATTCTAAATTAATGTTTTTTTAATAATTCAAATTTTTTCATAGAATTTTGAAACCCTCCAGGTAAAGTACGTCATGAAAGCCTACTGCTACACCCCTTTCAACCTAGTCCAGACCATGCAGAAAAATACAAAATATTCGCTTATTATACTTGATACTTAACACAGGAAATGAAGTTTTTCGGGAATCGTAATTGATACTTTGAGACTAATCATATAATAAGAGTAATTTTGCATTTTATGAAATTGTTTGAATATCCGTGTCGTTTAATTCAATTTATACCAATCACAAGTATGAGAGGTAGTGTCTGATATTTAAGTAAACTTTTTTTATAGATTTTATTAGATATATAAGACGTAGCGGACTTTTTTAATGCAAGTTTCCAAATGCACCCTCTTTTATCATATATTTTAAAACTATAAATCACACTTTCATTACTTTCAATAAAAGCTGTGTAAACATAGACAAATAAGACCGAATATTGTAGAAAATAATTAACACATATTTTAAATTTAAATTTCTGAATAAATTACATTAATTAATTATTTAATTATTTTTAATTAAAAATTTCCTCTTAAAGTCCATCAATTGTAAAATAAGTAATTTTATTCATGAGTTATTATTCATTCCGTTTTTGTTTTGGAAAAAGCAAAACAAAAATGCGTAGCAAATTTAATTAACTAATTAACTTAAGCTTGAGATTAATTTAATAAAATCACATTTGTGAGAAGACTAATTCTATGTTTAATTGTTTACAATAGAGATATTCAAGCTAACTGCAGAATATTGAATATTCGAGCACAGAAATTAATCATTCACTTCACCTTCTCAATTGTGTAACTTTCGTTAATTAGGAGCAATGCAAATTCATTTTAAGTCATTACAGTTCAGACACATATTCTAAATCTGATATGTCACTATTAACTATTTAATTAGCTGTTTTAGGTGGTACTCGACCTCATTTAGTTAGTCAACACGTCGTTGTTTGGTACGGGAAGCGAACAAATCCTTCTTGTCAGATGTGCCAATTAGCATCTCAGTTAGGGGTCCCTAATTACCTCCTACCAACGCGCCTTGATACTGAAAATTGCGAAATTCTCATCAACGAAAATTTAATATTTGTCGTTTCAACAGCCTAACAAGGTTTTAATTATAATACCGATAATACCTCAGAATAATAACGAAAGTTTTCCACTTATGCGTTGAATGATTTAAATTAAAAAATCGAAACGGGTATATTAATGAATAAGATAGCATATGAAAATGCGATTCTGAAGTTTGCAAATTCTACTCTATTTGCAATCATTTCAATTGGTAATCATTATTTTAGCAATTAGCTATGCAAATTAAATCTGAAACGTATTCCTAGATATTATTGGAGTGTGTTTAATGTCATATCATATGTTTAACTTAAGTGTGTCAAGCAGAATACTTTTAGCTTTTTCTTAACTTTCTTGTATATAAAGAGAGAATATTGCAATCGTTGTAAATATTTGGCATTTATTTAAGCCAAATATTAATGAAGATAATTTTCTGACATAATTTTAAAAGCAGCAGTCATTGATGCGCTATTTATATTATGGTCAGGAATGCCGTCAGCAAATACAGAACAATATTTCTATAACATCTATAGATTTACTATTTGCATAATGAACTTATTAAACACACTGCAATAATGAATTTTATTATTCAGTATTAATATTTATTTCTGTTAATCCTTCATTATAGTTAATAAGTTTCTACCCAGAAAGCAATTTTTGTTTGCAGCAAAGTTGCTCTGCAAATCTGCAAGCTTGAAACAAGTTTGCAGCAAGTTAACGCAAGCTCCGAAGTCACCATGCGTTAAATTTGCCACAAATTTGTGACGGACTATAGCAAAAACAGAGTACGAACACAACCTCGCGGCATCTCGCTTCCAAAGCTGATGCTCTAAACCACTCGGCCAGCTGGACTTCGAGAGCAGAGGTTAGATTGTGCTAATAGATCGCGCATACGATTTATTTTAAACTCTTTTTCTTGATTTCATTAATTTTTTAAATTTTTTGCTGAGAATATGATTTGAAATCAAAGAGAGAGCGATTTTCACTAATAACTACGTTTAGCTAGCAGAACAAATTATGAAATTAGTGTTCAGAAGTAATTACTTTTAAAATGGAACAAAATGAAGTTATTATTTTTCAACAAACATTGACAGTTTTTTAGGTTTAATTTTGTTTCTAAACGTTAAAATTTCAACATTAAGAAAAATGCGATATAGTTTTCTTTAAATTGCGAGTACTATATTTAGTAAAAAGATGGAAAATGTTTCAAATTTTTTTTATAAAAAAGTTAGTTTTTTCACAAATTATCATTGATTTTTTGAATTAATAAAAAGAAGGACGGTCTAGAAGATGCTATTAAAAAATCGATGTTTTCTTTTTAAAACAGAGACAAAGATTATCTCTTATTGTGCTATCATCTTTGCAGCAAACTTGCTTTGAAAATGTGCTGTGAATTTGTCATGACACCTTCACAGCAAACTTGCATTGCAAGGAGGGGTGGCGCTAATTGTATATTTTCGCCTTGGCGAACTTGTCGCAAACTTGTCATGCAAGGAGGGTTAATGGATTCTGCATTGTTAGTTTGCAGCAGTTTCGCTTCAACTTTGACGTGTCAAATTTGCTATGACAAGATAATATCAAGGAAAGCTCAAACATGCTGCAAACGTACGTGCTATCTAGGTAAGTTATAATAGGTTCTGACATAAATTTCAGACTCATTTGCAAAGCATCAATTATTATTTCGCTATTCGTATTGCGTTAAAGAATCTCGTCAGCAGATACGGGACAATATTCACATAACATCTGTAGAATCATTAATTACTAGCCGCCTTTGGCGACCAGCTTGTTCGCCGGGAATAAAATTTCAACTCAATCTCGTATTCATAATTTCCTTAACAAAGTAAATTCAAACTTCAAATTGCGATATTTAACCCTTGTTCTTTTCATATCCTTCCACCTGCTCTGTTCCTTGTCTACATGAACGTCTCGAATGGAGTCAAGTAATTGTCCGTGTCATGTAACATCTAATTGCACGTTGTCGGCGACAACTTTACTTTCTTATTCCTCACGTAAAATATTTATTTGACTTCAACATTAAAATAGCGAATATATTTAAAATTACAAAAATAATAGTCAACTTCACTCAGGGCCTGACTTAGACATGATGGGGGTCCAAAGCTATATAAACCTCTACGTTTTCAACGTTTTCTTTTAAATTACACCAGGTAGTCGCAGAGATTATTTCAATTATTTGAAATTATATTGCCTTTTAATTTTAAGAATTAATTAAGGATGGGTTCGAAAAATCACAAATATTATACTAGAGAACTATATAAGTTTCAAGTGAAAGTATTTTCTTTCGTCTAAATACGGCGGCAAGTGGATTAGAACCGAATTAAATTGAATCCTTTTGAGTAAAATGACATGACGAATTTTCAATTTGAATGAATTTAAATGATATTCAATGTTCTCATTTTAGGAGAAGAACTGCGATTTTTAGAATTAACCAGAAGTTGATATTAAAATAATTTATTTGAATCTTGTTTTACTTATTTTGACCAGATTTCTTACTGTTTTGCTGAAAAATTAAGTTTCATGCAGCTTGTTTGCCTATTTTCAGTGCAATGGAGCGTTTAATATGTTTCAAATATTGGCTTGCGGGTTAAATAATCGGCCCAAAAAGAAATTTTTCATTTAAAAGCTTCCTCTCATTTCAATTTTAGTTATATTACTTAATTTTTTGATATATACTCAACTTGCTGTTATTTTACTAATTCTTAAAATCATTCATTGAAACACAAACCACTTTCAAAACATTACATATTGATATTGAATGGTTCTTAAGAATAAATAGAAGAATATTGTGTCTGAAGAAAAATTTTATTCACATAGGCATCACGTTCATGAAAAACGGTAAGTTGTTTGGTATGCCTTTTAAAACCACAATCAGCGATTTTTATTTTGAGAAATCATACATTATCCCATATACATGTAATAAAACTTGTATGTGTGAATACAATATTTATGCTTAATGATTCTTAGTTACAGTGTGGATACACCACTAGCAAATAACCATCTAATTTTAAATCTATGTGCATGTAATCTAGGAAATTATATATAATTCATTATTATTTTGTATAGCTTTTATTATTCTTTCATCATTCCGGAATTTCCTGTAAATAAAGGAGAGTTTCTGAAGTAGGACCGTCGTTTAGAGTGGACCTTATTGCAACCTCAATTCTATTAAATATTTAGGCCGTAAAATAGGCAACTTATGTTGCAATGATATAAATGTGGCTCGTGGAATCAATTTTTAGAGAAAGCACTACATGGATATTATTTATTAGATATTATCGATTAAATATTTTTACAAAAAACTAGTAGCTCTTAATTTAAATAGCCCCTTGATTTAAAGTAAGTAGCAAAATATGCTATTATATTCTCAGACATGAAACTTTGTTGGCTACACCTTATTTTTCATTAAAATAGCTTAAAGATAAAGTTAAGTAATTTTTTTGTCCAAAATTTGCTCAGATTGGATACAATTTGGATTGAACTATCTAACTCATGGAAATAATCATAACTAATCTAAGAAATAGCCCAGAAAGAAATTATAATAACTGACAGTCCTCATAAAATGGAAATTGAAAAGTCAAAGCAAAAAGAGGGAATAAAAAGGACATTGGAGACATGGTTCAAATAGAACAAAAACTATAACTGTGTGTTTCTCTGCGAGGAAAAAAGAAGAAATGATACAGTGCATAAAATGTCATCCTTGGTTCACACATTATTAGTTTTGGTATTGGTAGTTTTTGAGGTATTAAATGAACTATTTGAGGTGGACAAAAGCTCGCCTAAGTTAATGCTCTCGGAGTCTAGTAATGTCAAATCCTCGAGCTCCAATCATTCCAAACAGTCACTAGGCACCCAATCATTCCAAATCTGATCTGGATATGTCTCGTTTGTTTGAATGTAGGGATTATTTAACTCTTCCTTTGCAAGATTATTCCAATCAGGTGTTAGGGATGTCACGCAACGCCCAATTCATTTTGATACAAAATGAGAAACCTTCAGGAGAAAAGTGTCTAGAGCTAAATTAACAAAAAATTCATTCTAAAACAATTTTTTCCCGTAATCAGGATGGACGAGGTCTGAATTGTTTCAGATAATTGAATGTGGGACGGCCAGGCAATGTTACCAAAATAAGCTATCGAAACCGACTTGATTGGAAAACATTGTCTATTGTACAAATTGGGTGTGGTGTTAAGAACTGATGGTGAAAGGAAGCATTTATAAGATAAAAATTCGAAATTTTCTTAATTTTTAAATATTTCATTCTAAAAACACCTGAGAAATAATCAGTGCTACTAAATTAAGTTGCGTCGTAATTTTGTAAATGATGGAAAAAATATTCACTGAAAAATTAAATTTTCTTCGATATTTAAAATGCGTACATTATTTAAAAATTATATATTTATTAGGAAAGTATTACAAATTATTTGAATCGATTGATGTTAAAAGGAGACTTGAGCATTCTGGCCGGAAATTACATTTTTATTTTTGTTCTTAATTTGGTGAAGGTGAATGCATCTTTGGTGTAAAAACGGGGCTTCTACTATTCACAGCTACGTTTTGGTACATCATCAGAATTTCCATATGATGTTAGAAGAAAGGTTCTTCGCAGACTAGCCCTTTTAACATCAATATAACAGTTCTCAGATAAATTTCAGAATTGCTCAATCGATTCATTTAAAACTAAATCTCATTGGTCCAAATTAATAATAAAATATACTCTCAATTTACAGTAATAAATGCAATTCAATTCGTAAATTGATATGTAATCTAATCAGTGATATAATTCAGATCAAATTCAGAAAATCAGTACTGGAACTTGAGTTCAGTGAAGGAAAGCATATGCCAATAATCAAGTCAGCAAAATCAATTATGAAGTTTAGTTTCAGTGCTTTTTAATGCGTCTGTTCATTTACTTTCAATTTTGAAAGAAATGTAAAATATCATATCAGACATCAAAAGAAAATCGGAAACAATGAAATTTATCATCAAATACAGCATAAAATTCACTAATACAGAGAGAAATATCATATTTTCATTTGTGATTTTCTTAACTTTGTCATATTCAAACAAATGTTATAAAATAGCTAAAGACAAAAACTGTATAGACAAAATATTAAGAAAAGCCTGCTACTGTGTACTAATCGTGTTAAACTTTCTATGGCTTTGGTGAAAGCAGATATTCTACTGGTCATGGACTTGACAGGTTGCTGAAAATATTGAGAAGACCTATTATTCCATGCTAACAAAATGACAGCTATTATTTTCCTCAGACTGGATGGTGTTGTGTCGTTGCTGTGAACAGATTTTTTCACTTCGCCTACAGGGACTCTGTCATCAGCAAGATTGTGAAGAACAGTGGACATTCAGCCATTTTTCTTTCATAAAATGTCCTTTGTCGGTGTTATTTGACGTACAAAAACTATTTTTTTGGAGTCGAAAAGATATCAAAAGAAATCTTGTGGATCGCCGGTTGTTAAATTCAAATTGCTCTAATATCTGTATTCAGGAAAACATGGGTATACTTTCGATGATTTTCACACGCATTGAGAAACTATTTCATCTGTTGTAGCTCTTCCGATACTTCACACAAATGCTTGTTAATCATTTGGCTGTTCCTTCGTTCACAAGTGATTTACATCCTCTACTCAGCTTTTCGCTTGAAGTTTAATGGTTTGCCTGTCGCTCTATGAAGATTCGAGTCACTATTTTAAGCGAAAAGCCTAACAGGCAAACGGTTTCAGAGGTGACTTCAAAGACAGCCCCCACCCTCTGTGGTCCATTGAAGGAAGATCGCTGCAAGAGCTCGAATACTGAGGTAGGAGTCCTAACGGCCACCACCGACCACGCCTTTGCCCCTGCCGAAGGAGGTACGTATCGTCATCGGTGAGGGGTAACTTAACCCACACCATTACTATACCTACCTGGGAAGCAAGACTCGCTTACTTTTCCGGCCATTCCTCATTCACGTACTCTGTGTACCCACTGTGGGGGTGATTTCGGAGGAAACTGAAACGGTCTCTTCTGCCTCTACAATCATGATATGTTCAAAGGCACTCAAATATCTTTTTCCTGCATTGAACAGCAGACTTGCAACGTTTCCTGGTGCTTTCGACTAGGAAAAAGCTCTCTGACTTTGAATCCAGTTTATAGCGTCAGTACATATGCTTCAAGGACGACTCAAAGTTTGAGAGAGAGCTGTTCGTAATATTTTCGGATAGCAGTGGGTTTTGACGCTTTATTTCAACTGATTTGATTACAAATAGATTTAAAATTGAAATATGAGAACATATGGATTGATTGAATAAATATGAGAAAACTACTTGGCAGCATTATCTGATTTTGAAAATCACGAATAACCAATTCATTGCTTTGATGCACATACAGATTTTGCCTATGAATATAAAAAAGTCTAACTTTCTTTTTAATTTATGAAACAGATTTTCAGTTTTATTTTTATTTAAATCCAATTATTTAATTTCTGAAAATAAATAAATATTTATGATAATATTATGCATATCTCAGCAAATTATTGCAAGCTTTTCGTGGATTACTTTAATCTTACGTATATTATTTGGACTTTCATTTCGTTATTCTCTTTTGGAACTCTTACTATATATATTAATATTTCTGCTCTTATCCATAAGAGATCAAATTTATTAAAGTAATTAGCAAAGAAACAAAAAAATCTTACATTTTTTTTCACCATTCCTCAGCAACACTAATCCGATTTTAATGAATATTCATATTTCACTATTAAAAAAAGCTCAGAAACTCTTCGCATAGTTATTTTCATAAGCTAACTAGTTTATAAAAAATTAACCATGCTAAAATAATTATCAATTAATTTTAAATATATAAGGATTCATCAAAGGGAATCAGCTGTTTTTTTATGATGCAATTATAAATATTACGAAAGGAAGATAATGAAGGAAAAGTTTTTTTAATGTTTTCGACGTTTTCAGAGAAATGATATCCCTCCGTGTTTTTAGCTGATATGTGTAATATGACGATCTGCCTTGCATTTTTAGATACAAATCTTTAAATTTGCATTATACAATAGGTTTCTTTGGTCCTGCAAATATATATTTCTAAAATTAAATTAAACTTCTCTCAAATTAATAGATGTTGTTTAATATATTCGTATTCTTATAATGTTCAGACGGAAAATTTATATAATGTATAACATGAATAACAAATTATACGTTTTTTCATTTCTTCATAATTATTATACAGGGTGTGTCAAAAAAGTGGAACAAACATGTATTTCCTTAATTATTGCACCTAGGAATATACTTCCAGTTACAATGCCTCATCAAATAAGATAGGAATTTGGGTAAAAACACTTTGTTTGTGACGTTTTTGTTGTGAAAACAATTTTTTCCTCAGTTTCTTTGGCAGATAGTTGCAACTATCGACATGATAAAGAACAGAAGGACAATTTTAGAAAATTTTATTTAACATAAAACTGGAAAATATCATAAAATAGAACACGAATATTAAATTATTTGTCTCAGCGTTCTACGTATTATTAAGCTTTACCGAGAGGCAATGTGACTCGTACTTTTAGGGCTGCAGAGTTGCAGAACTCAATAAAATTATTAAAAAATGAGTCCTTTCGTTTTTATTTTTATTTGTTTATTTCCCACTCTGAGAGTTCGATTATCAACGGAAAAAGATAAAAACGAGAAAAGAAGACAGAAAATGAATGAAAAGTTAAAACAAACATAGGATGGGGCTGCACACCAAATGTTTTTGGAAAGCGCCAAAATTCGCTCATTGCATACAACTAAGTGATAGAATGGGTGAAGGTGAATAGCCGCTCTTTCTGTATTTAAAATCAGGCATAACTGGATTTTCGGATATTCATATTTGGTGCAAGGTCAACTAGTATTTGTTTTTTTCTACTTCTATCTGACCCAAGGTTCAACCTCGCACTCTTTATTTTCCCTCGATTTCTCTTTCATTGGCTGTTTTTAGGTTTCGCATTAACTTTCATGTGTCCTTAACGGGAATTTGGATGGTTATTACGTATACGGTATGTATTTTTTGACTATCTTTTAGATTTAACAAGAGTTAACAACTACGTTGTTGTTTCCTGATTCATCCCTTTTGATAACTAATTGAAATATGTATATTATCCTTCAAATGTGCATCGAAAGACTGCTTCAAACAACAGTGATAGGTATTGAAATGTGGTTTAGTCAATGAATTTCTCTTCTGATATCTCTGTATGTTTTGTAAGTAGACGCGTGAAAGTTTGCATGTGAATAGATGAATAAAAGAAACACATTTTACTAATTGACAGTTTTTCGCTACTATTATCAATCCCCTTAGAAGTCAGAGTATTTTCATACAAATTTTTACCTTATTTGATGAAACTTTGTAACTGGAAGTATATGTATATGATTAATATTTAAGGATAGAAACGCTTGTTCAACTTTTTTGGGTCACCCTGTATAGGCTAATAAAGTATCCTTCATTTAAAAAGTATGAGTAAATATTAACAGCGAATCGTAGTCAGGACAGTGTATTAAATCAAATGTATAAAATAATTAATGAAATTCCTATTTATACAGACCATTATTTTATTCAAGTATTTGAGTTTGATACTGCTTACGCGATTTTGGTTTCTACTTCTAAAGAATATATATTTTTAAGTGGTTATTGAAAAATTTATTTCATTTATACACGGCAATACAAAGAAAAATAAGTTTTAAATTAAATATATTAACCAGTCTCCACAAAGAATAAATAATTTAAATGGTGATAAAGTCAATGAATTCTCTGTATTTTATAATTCTATTCACTGTTAAATATGTTAGAAGCAATTTTTCTAAATCTCTATGAAAAAGCAAGATAACGAGTTTCATTTGTATTGTTTATTAAAATATTCGCATATGAAACACAGGTAATACTGTAAATTTGCTTTTTGTTTTGCATTTACCCTTTTCCTAAAACACACAAATTTATGTATCCAGGAAATAATAGATATTTAGGAAACGATAAAATTATAGGCGTTTTTCAGTAATTAATATTTACCCCGTTTGCATAGAAACAATATTATTTTATAATCCTCGTTTGAAATCACAAAATATAGACTGTATTCGCATAAATTGGGCTTAATAGCTTTGAAATGCAGTAAAACTTTTGTAATTCGGAACAAGTGACCCCATTAAAAATTTATTCAAAATTTGGGACGGAAAATAACTGGGTCTGAAAAGGAATACTTCAAGAATAAGGCAATTTTTAAACCAGAAGTAGCATTAAGATATATTTTTAACATTTAGCATTTTTAATAATTAGCACATTATAAATAAATAAACAATTAAAAGACTAATAAATAATGTGATAATAATCATAATTAAAAATTATGTTTTCAAAATAATTTTGAAATTGTGATAAAAAAAAAACTGTACATAACACTTTCAATACAACAATTGCACATTAAGGCTTCAAAATAGAGTATAACTAACAATTAGAGTGTTCAAAGGGAAATATTTTTTTTAACAAAATGAGAGAGTTTGTATTTATTTTTTGATTGAATTGCATCACCACGTAAAATAAATTAGACACAACGGACATAAGTACAGAAGACAAGCACTAAAACCAACAAGTCAGAAATAAATATTTTCTTTTTGCAATTTGTAGTTTAGACTTTGAAATTATCAAAATTTGTGAAATCAAATTGAATTATAGGCAATGTTTAACCTCATGTTAAATAAAATTTCGAGGAACTAGAGAAAGAAATTCGAAATAAAAAAATTTCCAAGTTCTACTTAACACCAACTTTTACAGAAAAATATAGTACCACATGGGGGGGGGGGCCCCCCGAATTAGTGGCCCTATAAGTAAACAGGTTTTCTGTCCTGGACGTGGGTACAATAATGGTGGTGTGATGAGAGCAATCTCATTGTAGAGGATAATAATTGAGCACTCATTCACCCAGACTGACACACACTTCCGGCTACTTATGATTTTTCCCCCTCTACGTATTTTTTCTATTTTGTTTTGTTTTCTCTGTTATTCTGTCCAGTGTATGTTTATTTTTCATTTTTATTTCTTTTGTACCTGTTACTTGCTTTTGTCCTTTCTTTAAAAAATAAAATTCACCTCCATCCATCCAAACCGGAAAGGAGCCAAATGGCTCTAAACACGGGGATGCAGGTGGTGTAATGTAATGTAATATTAAGGATCATCACAGATGAGGGACATCTGGTGCTCGCAGTGGAAGTTATAACGCGAGGGTCATAGAGCCCGATATTTCTCGTGGCGGTCGGGTATTTATATCCATCATATGCCTAAGGATAGGGGTATGATTATTGTGTGATTAACCAAAAATGTATCTAATTATCGCTATAAATTTAATTAGACATTATTATTATATTTATAAAAAATCCATAATATCATTTCAGAAAAAGAATTCCATTAAATGCCAATATAGTTGTAAATGAAAACTAGGATAGACGAGGAAAATCTTCGATAGAAAGAGAAGAAACACATTTACTGGAAAATATGGTTGAAAAAAAGCGAAAATACAATAAAAGACGGATGCGCACAATTGAAACTGAAGAATGCGTTGAAATAACTTCCTATAACTTCCTAGCGGAACAGAAAAGTTGTCTGAATGAGAAGTCATTATAATAGTATTTCCTTTCCGATGTTAACTATATAATAGAATTGAACAGAAAAGATTTCAGCGCACTTTGTTATTGAGCCGCTCTAACAAGCCGTGCAATTCAGTTGTAAATAAAAACTAGGATAGACAAGGAAAATCTTCGATAGAAAGAGAAGAAACACATTTACTGGAAAATATGGTTGAAAAAAAGCGAAAATACAATAAAAGACGGATGCGCACAATTGAAACTGAAGAATGCGTTGAAATAACTTCCTATAACTTCCTAGCGGAACAGAAAAGTTGTCTGAATGAGAAGTCATTATAATAGTATTTCCTTTCCGATGCCAATTATATAATAGAATTGAACAGAAAAGATTTCAGCGCACTTTGTTATTGAGTCGCTCTAACAAGCCGTGCAATTCGATGAAACATCGCCCTCGTTTTCCATCGCTATTTTTTCCACTTTATATATTTAATTTTATATATTTTTCGGGTTTTTTTCAATCGAATAAATTTTTATGCTAAGGAAAATGCAATTTCTTATATGCAATTGAGTTTATTCATATTAATTAGGAGCAATAAAGACTAATTGTTTTTCTCCTCTTGTGCCAAAAAACTCTTGGTTGATTTATATGTTAAAAAACAATGCAGATGTTTTGTTATTATTTATAATTCCCAGGTTTTTTTTCTGCATTTCTGATTTGGTTCTCAGCATTGTTCAAAAACATGAGAGCTAAAGAAGGCATTTTTTGCTGCTTTCCCCTAGGATTGGCAATAAAATATCTTTGGAAGAATCGTAATTTGTTTTAATTTCTGTCACAATATTGTGGCTTTTTAGAGCAAGCATAAAACTCTTTGAAGTCATTTAATAAAGTCCATTTCTTCTTTAATCATAAAATATGCTGCAAGTATCTCTGACTCCGAGCATTTGCAACAAAATTCAAAACTTCAGCTTCTTTTCATAAAAAAATATTATATTTTAATTTAATCCTATTGTTAATTTAGAAAATACCTACCTCCGTTTCTAATCCACTATATATTAGAAAAGAAAAATGTAGTTGTTTATGCATACATAATTTTTATATGTTTAGATTAAAATTAAAAATTCGCAATGTAAAATTCCAATTGGAACTTCATGTTTAATAACTATGCGGGCAACTAGGTTCTCGCAACAAGTTACGAGTAAAATTTCTATTCAGCAGATAATACGCTTGCAAAAGGCACACAATGTGCTACCTAAAATATGCACCAATTATAGTTCTTCTTCAGCAAATGGTACTCCGCAAAATATTATGATACCTAAGTGCGAAAAAAATTTATTGAAACTCCTAAAATAGAAAGTACTGTGCCTGATGCGTGAGTAGAAGTTTCATATAATCATTCCTATTAAAAACTGAAGGTAAACAAAAGCATGTATCTATCTATGTATCTATGTCCGGCTATCTTCTCGCGACCACTGAATGCTGAAACGAGCCGAAAATATCAAAAGATGGGAAATAATCCAAGGAATCCATTTTGACCATTGAAATCCCGAAATTATAATAAGTAAGAAAGATATTAAATAAAATAGTCAAAATGAATGAATTCAAGTGCTGCCATCTGTTGGCAGAATGGTGAATTCATTCACGGCGGATTCATTTTTAATATTATTAGTTCCCACATCCGGTGTTAATTTTTTTTATTTATCTAACGAAAGCTGGTTTGTATAATTCTATAAAAGTTCCTTTTCCTTTTTAGCAAATTTCTGTGTTTTGATTTAAAAAAATCGGAAAAAGTCTTTTTTTGCTTTTCTTCGTTTAATGGTGTTTCTTTCGTAAAGTTACTGTTATATAAGTCATGTGCTGCCATTTATTGAGCAGAAATCACATACCGTGTTCTTGCATTTTTTAAATTTATTTAAGGAAGCTGGTAATTCTTTTTTAGCTAGCTTCTGTGTTTGGATTTATGAACATCGGAAAAATAGATTTCAATCATTTTTTATTCTTTTTTGTATTAAGGTGTTTAACTTCGTAACGTTTGTTGGGGAAAGTAAGTGATAACATTTGTTTATTGTTGAGAAAACGGAGGCGGGCTATATGAAAATATATGGATCCCAAGGTCTCATTTGATCTCACTTATCTCCTCCCGGAAATGTCCTATTATTCGAGATAACTCGTGCATCGTCAGGTCACACATCTAGTGGAAAAATAAATGATGATTAATAGCCTAAGCCATGAATCCATGCAGATTGAGATCAACGGAATAGATCATAATATCTACTGAGAAAGCGACACATTAATGGATGATTTGTAAGATTAGGTTCCAAAATCGAAGATAAATAGAAGCCTTAATTTTTAGTTTTCATAGTTTTGATCAATGTTCAAAAGAAGTGGTGACAGACATCACATAAGGTAGCACTGAACTCTCAAAATTTCCATTCTTCACTATAAAATTACATTCAAATTTCTGTCAGAAATCAGATAATTTACTACCTTGTTGCAAGGAAATTAATTAATAGCGAGATATTTAGAATATGTTAAATACACTCATTAAATTTTTCCTCCATAAAATGGGCAGGAAATTGTAGATGCATTTACAAGCAGATATATTCGCTTATAAAATAAATCCACTATTACATTTTGTTAATCTTTTTCACCCTTCTTCTATCATGTATCGATTCGTCCGTGCTTCGTCGGATTTTATTAGTCTAATTTCTAGTGAATTATAAGTTAATTAGGAATGCTTTCACAATAGGTATATACAAAATGAAAGAAAAATCATTAATTGCTCATTAATTGCATTAAATAACATGATATACAAAGTAATAATGATTCGCATACTGCAGTTCGTCAGAATCTTTCACAAAATGAAGACTGCAAATAACAAACTTTGACTAAGTTATTTCAATGTACCACCCTTAAGGGGAGGACATCTAGATATCAGCATGATTGGAGAGGGTTGTATAAGCGTGATACCTCTCTTTTATGGCGTCTTATTACAAATATAATGCATTTGAGCAGAGTTTTCTCAATGCTTCTCTTGTTTTCATCTGTACGTCAGAGTTAAACAATTTAATTAAATATTTTAAGGTTTTACAGGAGAACCAAAAAAGTTCCAAAGAACAATGCACGTTGCATTTTATTTTCGGAAAGCGTTTATTTTTCTGTTTTTTTTAATCCTAATTGCTATTGCAATCTCCGAGTTCGAAAATGCGGTTGGAATAAAGCAAATGCCATGGAAACAGCAAAAACAAAAAAATGGAGCTATAATAGTTTACTTCTGATGTACAGATGCACTGTGGCGTATCAAGGATAAGTAGTGCCATTGACGAAATACGATTTTTGCCCCCCCCCATCCTCTTAGTGGCTTAACAAGAGGACATGGTGCCCAGGACATAGTATTATTTTTCGCCCTTTCGTCAAATTTTAAATTGATCGAAACACACTAATCTTTTGTCTCATTGCCCCCTAGGACTGGTGCCTACGCATATGACACGCCTCTGAATATACAGCTTTCCAATTATAAGCATAAGACAACACGTCCACAATGCACACACACACACACCGGCGATGAATATTTTTAAAGGAGCGCACGAACTCTGAGTTCACAATATCCGTACCGAATTCATATTACCGATGACCCAGAGTTAAAGAAACTTGATATAAACCTCAATAATTATTTCCCTGAAAAGTAAAATTTTACGTATCCACAATAGAACAAAAGGAATTATCTACAGCGTTGACGTAGTCAACGCCAATGAAGTTCGTTCACGTAGGAAATATCTTGAAATTAGGATATTGAGAAACACAAAGAAACGTATATGCAAAAGAAACATTTTATTAATATTTGATACTTTGAATACAACATTATAACAGCATTTGTATTGTTTGCAACAAAATAGGTAGTAATGATAAGCGATGTAAGTGTATTTCCTTGCGCAACTAAAGTCAAAACTGTTCGTTCGGTTCGATTACCAAGAGGTGACGTCGCGCTTTACGGTGGATAATCGCAGCAAGACGTATAGACATGGACGGAACTAAACGGTGCAATGCGTCTGTAGAAATTTTTTCCCATTCCTGCCGCACATAATCTTGTAATTGTTGTATCTTGCGGAGACGACGCTGGACTATAGTCCTCAAAGAATTCTCCAAATATAGGAGAGAAATCCTGGCTTGCTGCTGGCCACTCTAAAAGAGGGACACGTTTCGTACGTAGCCATGTTTTTGTAATCTTCGGCTTATTAGGCCTTGCGTTACCTTATAGGAAAATACATCGTTTTCAGCCAAACAATCTCTGCTCTGATAGACGTAGATTCATTTCAAGAACACGTATATAGTTTGGAGCCATTATCGTGCCCATACAAAAATGCAAATTGCCAACCCCATTCCCTGCCAAGCAACCCCATACCATCACAGAACTTGCTTTAAGAACCACGCGCATGTAACAGGAAGGATCATTTGCTTCATCCTTCTTCCTAATAACCTTTCGGCCAATAGTTCCATATGAAATCTCAAATACGGATTCATCTGTCCACAGTAACTTTTTTCTCTGAGATGGAGTCCAGATGAGGTGAGATTTGCCCAATCAACACGCCGTCGTTTATTCGATGAAGTGAGAAGTAGCTTACGTCTCTATTTGTAGAATGCGTATCCACATCTTTTGATATATCGACGCGTAAATACTTCGGGAATAGTCTTTCGAAAGTTTTGTCTTGCCCATGTTACTATGTCTGGGACTGCCACGTGCCTATTTTTACGAATATTGCGACGAAATAGGCGTACTTAGCGAGCAGTCAACGTTAGCTTTCGAACGGGGGCCTTTCCTGGACTGCTATTTACAGTTGTAGTGAACCGTTTCATAATACTACACACTGTAGATTGTGTGAATCGGAACTTTCGGCCAATTTAGCGCTGCGACATACCATTTGGTTCTGTTGTATGATTTGATTGCGTACTGCAAGGCCAGTAGCTCGTCCCCTTGCCATGCTTCGGCTTAGCACTGATAACGATCGCGAATTTCTCGCCCTTATATGCTGTTTGCTTCCTCTGACGTCATTGACTCGGAATTGAACGGGAAACGGCTGGAATATTCTCGTTCTTTTTATTGAACGAACTTTATTGCGAAGCGTTTGGATTAAGAATACAACTTTTAGACTAACATTCAGTTCTTTCTTTGTTTTTTCAGTTCTGACACTTGTACATAGTCTACAACTATATATAAATATACATTTTACAACGTTTCGATGACCCCGCATTTTTT
>BGPR01002089.1:168231-196842 GCA_013235015.1 Araneus ventricosus
TGAATGGAATCGCGACCAATTATCAATGTTGCTGATTGGAATCGCGAAAAATTAGCAATGTTGCTAATTGATCAGTTATAGATCAATTAGCAATTTCGATCAAGTCGTTTATTTTTAACATCTTGATTACCATGCATGATGTAATAAGCCTGCAAAACATAATGACGTTGCATAATTAAGTTTAATAAGTGGTCTTTCTTGAATACTAACAACTTTTATGCACTATTTTTAAACTACCATTATCTGTTACAGCTACTGTTTTTATACCACAGGATAATTTTCATAATATATTTGCTGCCGGACAACGTCATTACTAAAATACTATTCTAATATCTATTTTTTGTATTTTTTTGAAACAGTCTTCGTTTCTATTCGTTCTGGGCAAACACCATCTTTCCTGTCTTTATATGTTTCCGAATTAATAATTTTTAAAACCTTTCCCAACTTTTGCGTGATCCGGGATATTTATTATTTAAAACATTCTCTAGAAACTTCAGGCGTTCAGTATAAATCCATTACTAAGTTGGTGTATGCTATTATCTCCGATTTTAATTAGTCATTTGTGAGAGAAAATATATCTATCTTCCAGAGTTTTAAATTAACCTCAGAACCGCAGAGAACTTGAGAGATTAATTACAAAAGTTTGTGTCCGTCTTAGTTCAAAAGACAGCGTCGCCTTACGGTGAAGAATCTTCTTAAAGGAGACGCTTTGTCGGTACACCTTATCATTTGTAAGGTCTAATACCACCTCTGTATTTTACTCGTCACTCTTTCCTTTCCTTGAAGGAAACTAAGAACAATGTGTTGGTCTTGTAAAAAAATATTTCTGTCTCCAAAGTTGACTTACTTTAGAGTTTCCTAAGATGTGAAAGTATCCTTTGTGCAAACTGTCCATTATTTAAGTTTGTTCTAAAGAAAAATATGCTTAGCCATGTTTGTAGAAGTCATATTTCTTTCTTTCAAAGCTGGAATTTAAACATGCCGATATTAAATTTGGCGTGGGGGTTAGTTAAATAAGTAAATAATTTTTTAAATCCTTTTTAAAATTTTTCTTCTAATTGTTAATATATGAGTTTATGCTCTAGGAAAATTAGATCATTTCGCTATATATATGATATGATTGGCTATAGATATGAAAAACAATTTTTTGGAAAAGGTTTGCGGCTAATTTATCAATCTACGTGTTTTTACAAATTTTTTAAAAATTTTAAATATTAATACTTTATTAAAAAATAATTATTTTTTACTTACAGAAAATAGCATCCCCCGGGGGGATCAGCGATACGCGGATCACAGGGGGCTCTTAGAGGTACAATAATGGTGGTGTGGCTGCAATAGCCCCATTTGCGTTTACGGGAGTACTTCCTCAGATGGAATTGAAGCATGTGACGATTATGGATATTTTGATGCGAACTACAATACTCGTTTTACTATCGCTGTGACTCGATCATTCAATGATCCACCATATCCAACGTCTTGGGAGTTTATCTGTGCGATTAACAGAATAATGAATGGAGAGGTTATCTCGCGTTCGAAGATAAGAAGCTACCGACTCAATATGCAGGTCAGGTTCTTACTTTTACTGGGTTCTCAGTAACACAAGTGGCACGGCATATTGCATGATATTATATAATATCATACCATTTTGTATAATATATTATGATATTGTATAATATCATATAATATTGTAAAATATCATGCAATATTGCGAATATTGTTTAATATCGTACAATATTGTGTAATATCTTTGTGCTACGGGGAATGGTGGATTTGCCTGGGTAACTGGATCGCCGAAGATGATGGGACAGGTCTCCTTGTGGAGGAATAATGCGTGCGACTTCGTAAATGAGAGCTATTTGTGCATACCACAGTACCTGTATTTCTGTCGGGGCTGCGATGGCTTAGTGGTATGTTCTCGGTTTCGGGCCAGAGGGTTCAAGGTTCGAAACCAAATTCCACTGAAGATCTGTCGTGTTTGCGAGCCTGTTGCCCGTTAAATCATAGTCCCTTAGTAGGTGTGGTGTGGATGCTTGGAGAGGCAGGTGCATTCTTAGGTGTCGTCCTCGGCATCTGACCACGGTTCAACTTTACGAGATCCCTCCCAAAATAGACCTCATATTGCCTCTAAACGGTATCTGGATATAAATAAATTAAAGTCGCGTTTTTGTCGCAGCACTTCTGTCTTCTAGTAGATCCGGATATCAAGTCAGGGGAAATTTCTCTTTGCGGTTATCAGAATAATGTCAAGATATATTATCCATGCACAGCACTTTTATTTTTTTCAAAATTTCTTTAAAGTAGGAACTGAGAAAAATAAATCGGACATTGTAATACTTTCCTTTTTCATTCATAAAAATATTGTCTATCGCAATATCTTTCTTTAAAGGATTCATTTAATGGATTACCTTGTAGTATAGGAAAGAAAAAGAGATCCTGAAAAGGCTTTATTTTAAATTTGGAATTTCCATACAGAAAAATATACACGGAAGCAAATCAAATGTTGCAAATGATAATAGAACAAAATATTAACAATAATATCTATACAGAGCAAGCATCTTTATATTCTTCATATAATAATCCTTTTTCCTAATTCTATCGTATATGAGGCGCAAAATTCTAACTTCAATAAAAACATTCTACTTTCTTTTCTATAATATAATCGAATTTTGAGCTACCAAATTGTTAATTTTACCCTTCCTTGTGTATAATTATATTTTTTGAATATTAATCAGCAAAAAAGTAATTCATACTTCTATTTACTTATATTTTAAAATTCATTTCATTCATCATTTAACCTACCTTACAAATTAACTTTAGAAATTGCAATAATTATAGATTTGTTATACGAGCTAATTTGTTAAAGCAAATGCTGTCATCGCAGCAATTTTTATATTTTCTGTCATCTAGTAATGGAGAAAAAATACTATATATCTAATACAAAATTATTAATTCCAATTATAGGTTTTTGCCGTTGAATTATGTTTATCACTTTGAAAGCTCGCCTGATTTCATCCGCTTAACCATAGCACATTATTTCTGAACTAATGCGATTAAAATATAAACGAACTATCCATTTCAAATACAAATCCATATTAAAATCGATGCCTAAATGCACATTAACACACCATATACCTCCTGGATTAAATACAAAATTCCTACCCAGATCATCTAAGTCAACAAGATTATTTCTGCGGCGAACCGAATTACTAATGCGATCTTGCGTTGTGAAACGCACTAATGTTCTGGAACTCTTCATAAATCTCTCCATTTATAATTGAAGACATTTTGCCGTACGTTTGTGGTCATAAACCTCAGTACAGTAAAAACCCACTAATCCGAAATTCCGGTTAATCCGAACCGATTTTATTTTCGAAAATTATATGTAATTTGAAAGATTACCTGAAAAGATTTAAATACACATACTAAAAACAAAAAAGTACTTTTTCGGCATGCATAATTTTGTACACATTGAAGAAACTAATGCAATAATTCAAGGATAAAATAACTTCATACAGGAGCACATCCATTATTGTAATGAAAAGGGAGACATATTCTTTTTCTATTGCTTTTGAATGAAAGAATTCAAGAGATAGTAGTACTGAGTACTTGTAACTTACATTTCTTTAGCATAAAACTTTTTCTTTTCTATTTTTATCGGAATAATGGGTAATCCGAATTTTTTGTAATCCGAAGAGGCGCCGGTTCCAATTAGTTCGGATTAGCGGGGTTCTACTGTATCTCATTTCTCAGGTATTGTTTACCAACTTCCTGGAAAAACACCGCATGAAGCAAACCCTCAATCAAAGGGTGGACGACTCCTTGAGTTCAAAAAGCACAATTTTTAAAATTTTGTTGTTATATCCATCCTTATCACTGCCTCGTTGTGAGTACGGCGAATCAAAAATTTAATTTGTGGTCTTTACGCAAAATTGTAGTTCTGTATTATATTATGGAACCACTCTGATGAAGTGCTTACTCGAATTTCTGCACTTTACTGTGAAGTTAAATATAAAACAATATTATGCAAATATGTGTGCGAGTCGTTATGAGAAAATCCCCGCTTGTTTATTTAAGCGAATAGTGTCATCGCAGAATCAGCAATATTTTTTTCATCTAATAATTGGAAAAAAAATCCTATATTATTAAACAAAATGTCAGTTTTAAGTCATAGGTTTATCTGTTAATTATATCCCTTTGAAAATCCACTCAACTTCATCTGCTTAACCTCCCAGCGTGCTCGCCTGCTCAAATTTTGCGACGAACGGGATTTTTCATGCCCTGTCCTCGCATTCAGAGTCAAAACTGTCTGAAGGTCATTGCTATTCCTTCATGCGACCTTGCTCTTCAGGATTAAATGAGTTTGTTCGAGTTTCAAGGTTATTTCACACTGTTCCTGTCGTAAAAATTACGACGCGCGCACGCTCGTGTAATTTGAATTTTTTTTTTCACATCTTAACGTTTTAGGTTGATAATTATATATCCAGTGCGCATTACAGCGATTTAATATTTCATTTTACATTGTCAAAAATATTTGATATGTAATAAGCCTGCCAATAATCCACCAAGCCGAAGAATTTTCTTGAGAAACCTCAGTCTTATGAAAACACCTCACTACTCGAGCCCAAAAAATCTGATCATCACCATATGACAATACCGTGTCTTTAAATCTAAATTATACATCACAACCTGAAATATCAAGTGAGCAGCAACCAGAATTGAGAAAAAGAGTTTGCGATTTGTGTTTGAAAAAAATAAAACGATCATCAAAATACATAAAATACAATATATAGTGTACTTGTAAGCGTCACTCTCTGGCAAAAGTAGAATCTTTTGAATGCATGGACAATGATAAGAAACTCAGAAGAAAGTCTTTGATGTACAATCTTAATTTGTATTTTACTATTTTTCGTTATATATTGCTTAATAACTTTTCAGAAAATAATAGTATAAAATTGAAATATCATTGTTTTCTTTGATTTCAGTATAATTTTAGATTTTTCAAATAATATACAAATTAATCTTCACTCTTGATGAAAAGATTTACTTTTCTGATGAGTCTCTTATTACTATAATGAAGTAATTGCAACTACAGTGGTAAAAACTAAGAAAGTTTTTTTTATATGAAAAGTACGACAAGCGTCCGCTCGTGTAAAAAAGTTTAGCGTGCCCGCTGGAAGGTTAATCCCATCACATCATGTCTGGGCTTAAAATATAATCAAATTATACATTTGAAATACAAATCCATATTAAAATCCATTCCTAAATGCACATTAATACACCATATACGTCCTGGTTTAAATACTAAATTCCTACCCATATCGTCTAAGTCAGCAGGAGTACTTCCACGGAGAACCGAATAGCTAATGCGATCATGCGTTGTTGAAAGCATCGATATGATGGAACGTCTCATAAACCGCTCCATTTATAATCGACGACATTTTGCCCTACATTTGCGGTCATAAATCTCAGGATTACATTTCTCAAGTAATGTTTACCAACTTCCTCGAAAATCACCGCAAGAAGCAAATCCTCAATCAAAGGATGGCCGTGTGGAATGCGAATGGCTGTCCGCTTGTGGTCAATCTGTCAGAAACCCCCTGAATCAATCAAATCCCGCTCCCCCTAACACCCGTGATCGTCGTTCATCCGAGGATCAGTCGTGGTTGGGCATGTTGATCTATCTTAGGAAGGGTTGCGCTGATATCTTCCACCACCTAACGGAGATAGGTGCAGTCAATTAGTTCGAACGTTTGGAAGACTTTGATTTATTGGGGATGTTCCAACTCGGTGTGGAACATTTTAGGTGTCAGAAATAGTTTAAGAAAATTGATTTTTTTTTTGTTAAGGTGTTAGTAATAACTGCGAAGTATGTTAGCTACTTTTTTACACGAAATGCATTAATAGGAGTAGGGAAATAAAGGTGCTATGTACGATATACAGGGCGGTCATAAATTATTCAGCCCATTTCAAAAATTATTTTAAAAAACTTCTGATGTTACAACTAAGGTTTTCTTAATGAGAGAGCATTTGAAAAAAATATTTTTTCATAACGGTAACGCGCCATTGCGGTGGTCTAGGGGGTTGTAAATTATTGGACATCTTCCATTTTTGACAGCAATTATCTGAAGCCCAATGAAGGCTAGAAGAAAAATAAAAGCATGTATTTGTAGGAAATGTTACGCTATTAAATTTATTAAATTAATTGTAATTCAAAAACTGAATTTTTTTGAGATATTCAAGAGAAAATGAAAACTTAAACCAGAAAACTCTCATCGGCTTCTGCTGATCGGTAGCCATTGGGTATGGAAATCTCTCGCTGTAGAAAATTTAGAACGCTGTAATGGTGCGCTATCCATCTGAAAAAATTTATTCGCACTCTCATTTAAAACAAATCACCAGTTGTAAAATTATTAGTTTTTTAATTAATTTTTTATATGGATTCAATTATTTATGACCATCTTGTATTGATTTTTAACCAAAGTCTAAAGAGAAAATTTTTTCTCGTTATAGAATAACAATAAAATTTTTGAAAAGGCAACTGGCCTTGAAAACGTAAATAATTCAATTACTTTAAAGAAAACAAATTTGTTTTCCATTGCTTTTTCCTATGATCTAAAACATGTTTCCAAATTCATATAAGGTAGAATTAGAAGATATAGAATATTATTCATCAATAACTTCTTTAGAATTATATCCGATATAAGGAAAGGACTTCACTTAATTATATAAGAAGAAAAAATTTGGTCTTTAATACTTTTTCTTATTGTCGGAACTATGTAGCTTTAGAATGCCGTTATGTAATAAGAAATATGCTTCATTCTGAATATATTACGAAATATTTAATACATAATTATAAATACTTTATGAGCCATTGAATACAGCAAATTGTCATTGTTTTTCATTGCTATTTGCTATAATCATAAATATGTTTCCTAATTCATATAAAGTACAATTAGGAGATATGGAGTATTCTTCATCAATAACTTCTTCAGAATTTTTTTCTGATATAAGGAAAGGACTACACTTAATTATATAAGAGAAAAAAACTTTGATCTTTAATACTTTTTCTTATCGTCGGAACTATGCAAGCTTTAGGATACCTGTTATGTAATAAGACATATGCTTCATTCTGAATATATTGCGAAATATGTAATATATAGTTATAAATACTTTATGAGCACATTGAATACAGCAAATTGTATAAAACAGTCATTGTTGAATTCTCAATATATTTGTAATTCATTTACCGCTTTCTCTTTTACGGAATATAAAGTACTCGCTTGATTTCTGGTCTTTAATGAATGAGATCCTTATTTAAGACGAGTAATATATTAATTTAATTCATGTTCTGCACAGTAATTTTAAGGAATCGAGTTATCAAACTCGCTTAAAACCATTTATTACTTTATTCAGTATCCATATATGTTATTTTGCTGTCCAGTGCTCAATAATTACAGGTCCTGAAATTAATTTCAAATATCTTATTGATTCATTTTATTGCAGAAAGGAACATTTCAAAGCAGCTACAGGGTTTTTAGTGGGTTTAGTTTAAAAGAACTTGTACATACTCAAAATCCTCCCAATAAAAATAAAAAGAACACGCAACAGCTTTGGCGGAAAACTACTGCGTTGACAAATCTCAATTTAAATAAAAACATCGAAGAGAATAGTCGATTGAAATTCTCATTACTGACTTCATTCGGATGCGCTTTCTAGTTGAAGCGAGATAAAGAAACCAGAAAAAAAATTGTTGAATAATTCATGAAGCTCTCAAAACTTAACGTTCTCGAAGGAACATAAAATATTGAGCTTCAGTACAAAAGAAATTTCATTACTAGCTGACTGAAAGGTGAGGCTCATTCGTATAAATTGGAAGACATACTGCTTGCTTCTTTTTGTACACAATCAACAAAGAATAGATGTACTTGTTTGAATTGATGGAAGCAAAACTTGAATCAAGTATGCAAATAGTTCTGAAATTATTCGGAAAGCTGGAAATTTCAGAAGTTCGTATTTTACTGCCAGTTTTGGGTGTTAAAATTTTGTATTAAAATATACGAGTTAAAAATATATTTTTATGAGGCCAGAGGTGAAAACGGAAGAGAAGTGAAATAAATCGTCAGGCATTCTTATAAACAACAAGTAATATAAAAAAAATTAAAGTCAATTCCTACTTAGGTCAACAAAGAAAAATTTTATTTTAGAAATTTTTTTCTGCCATATAAAACTAAAATTAATTAATTAAATTTAATTAATGAATTAATATTTCAAAAACTGTATTAACATCAAGTGTCATCCAATACAAGTTTTTAAAAATGTATTTAAACTTGAGTGGATGAATAAAAAGTATTTTATTAACGATTCAAAATTTGAACAAAATATGTAAATATATATAGGGAGAGTGTGAAATAATAGTAGGAAGAATTGAAGAAAAAAATAGACCTAAGTTTATTCATTCAAACGGGGAACTAAACATTTTTGGATGCAATTGCCAAGAAGAGATATTTTTCAGAATATAAATTAAGTACAAAAATGATATATCTTGAGTAATTCTCTTGACCCGGACGTGATTTGAACACGCAGCCTTCTGATCTGGAGTCAGACGCGCTACCGAGACCCGTTCCTCATTTCTTATCCCTACACCATGATCGTAGCCTGTGCGAGGCTCTAATAAATAAAATTAATTAATTCAATTTAATTAATGAATTAATAGTTGAAAAAACTGTATTAACATCAATTGCCATCCACTACAAGTTTAAAAAAATGTATTTGGATGAATAAAAAGTATTATATTAACGATTGAAAATTTGAACAAGATATATAAATTTATACAGGGAGAGTGTGAACAAATAGTAGGAATTAAAGAAAAAAAAATTAAGTCAATTTCTATTTAGGTCAACAAAGAAAAAATTTATTTTAAATTTTTTTTTATCCCATATAAAACTAAAATTAATTAATTAAATTTAATTAATGAATTAATATTTGAAAAACTGTATTAACATCAAGTGTCATCCACTACAAGTTTTAAAAAATGTATTTGAACTCGAGAGGATGAATAAAAAGTATTTTATTAACGATTGAAAATTTGAACAAGATATATTAATAAATATATATAGGGAGAGTGTGAACTAATAGTAGGAATTGAATAACAAGTTTTTCTCATTTCCGCTAAGCTTCTGGATGTAGTAAGTTAATTACTTACGTTTGGGTAAGTTATGCAGTTATTTAGTATTTGGACGAATGTGGGCTATAGCTATAAAATTCTTGCCGACACATAAGTGTGGAAAGTATTTGAAATTAGAGATGGCGCTCCTGCCGCACTGGGTGACGTCAGTGGTGATATTGTATATATTTGGATGCTTGCCAACGCTCTGCGTGTGTGTGTGACTTTTCACTTGCTTGCTCGCACCTGCTCACGCCGGCCCTTTCACCACGCGCCTCACCTCAGCCTTCAGCGGATCCAGTTGTTGGGAATTCTGGAATTAGCATGTATGCGAGTGAATATGTGAATGCTGGTTTTAGTCTGTTGTAAATAAAAGGCATGTTTGCTATATTGGAGGCTCCAGCATCTTCTTTGAGATAGTATCTGTTCTCACCTTCCGCGACGTAAGTAAGCGAGTATTTGTTACACAATAAAAACTCCAACAGTGGCTTTAACCCTCTCTTACCGAGCGAGGCGGTCTAAAATTTTCCCTTAACAGCGACGAAGGCCGGTCTGAGGCGGTTGGATCCTTTTGAGGGGAGGTTCTGAGATCTCTAAGGATAAAAGTGCGGTGGGGGGTTTAATTATCCTTGCCAACCACAGCCCATTTCAGTGCGCCTTAAGGGAATGTTACAGCAGGGAGTGGGGTGTGGGGAAAATGGCCCCCAGGTTGGGAGAGTCCAATTCATGTCTTTTCCTCCCAAAAAGTCATGGTTTTAAAGGAGCTAGAAGGAAAGAAGTCTCCTCGGGATTAAAGAGTTAGTGGGAAATCCACAACTTCGCAATCATTTGTCGAAAACTATTGGAAATATGTAGAAAAAGAAAGAAATAGAATTCTTTTCAGCGTTGTCAGTTAAGTGGGGAGTTAACCTAGCCGTCAGGATAAACTAATCGCCACTCAAAATTTCAAAGCCAAATTTGTCCGATTCTCTTCATTACATCAATTTCATTTCGGGTGAAAAAGAATAGTGAGAGGAAAAGGTATTGAAACTTTACTCAAACAATTTGAGTAGAGCAGAAGGAGCTGAACTGCATTATCTATGTTGAAATTGTATACAGTAGGTTGTAATTGTCCATTCCAGCATGAGCAAAAGCACAAATGGCAACAACAAGCATCCGCACTTTCACTTCTATCTTAGGTTATTCACATACTTATTCTATTTTGATTCCGAAATGAATCATATTTGATAAACCTCATATCCATAACTATAATTCTGGAATTTTCTAGAATCCCCAAAGATTTTATATATCACATATATTTCTAGATGAACATTTAATATTCCAAGAAAAAATAAAGAGTTCAGCCATGTAGAGTAGACCGAGGTTAGTTGGGCCACTTTTTCTTCTAAGAATTTAAAAAAAGGGAATTCAAAATTTTTAAAAAAGTTTTAAGCTGACGCTATTAGTGAACCTTCAGAAATAATTACCCATAGTAAAATTTGAATGCATTAACTATCATTATTAATTTAAAACCTCAAACTTACGAAATCGCTTGGCCCAACCTGCCCCGACTGCGGGGTAAGTTGAGCCACTACCTACATGAAGCGACTACCACAAAACATACTTCTATATTATTATACTTTATTAATTTAAGTAACGAAGATGTGTCATTATCCACATTATGTGTAAAATATACAAATTTGTGCATTTATATTCAACAGAAACAAAAATACAGATTTTATGGTCATCGTCAAATAGTATTGTAAAATTATAATCAAAATTGAGTCCGTATGGTTTTCATAACAAATATCTTGCATAATAAATCTGGTATATTCCATCCCATATATTCAGTTATATTTCTATAATGTGCATCCTGTTAAACCCTGTGTAGAAGCGCGGGAAAACGTACCCCATGCGAAATGGCCCAACTAGCCCCATATCGTCATTTTTGTTTCTCATGAGTGTAGGGATTTATTCTGAAACTATTTCGATACGCAAACAAGCCCTAAAGTAACAATGAAAAATTATCTGTCTGAATATTATTTGTAAAAATGGATATTTTAAATTATAAGCAAAGAAAAAATAAGGTTCTTCTTAAGTGAGGAAATTTACTCTGCTTAGCAAAAATTAGAAAATTCTGGCTGGTTCTTAAAAAATAGCTACTTCTTCAATGACGCTGATGTGGAAGAAGGAAGTCGCGATAATACACACTTGTCTGGAAAAGCAACGTTAAATACCGAAAAGTATTAAAAATATCGCGCTTGGCCCAACGTGCCCCTATGGCCAACTAGCCCGATCTACCATGTTTAAAACTCCCGGAAGGTTTTGATCACAATTTGTGTCCGTTTCATTCCACCTATTCTATTATGCATTTCCGAAAATTTATAGGCTTTTCTGAATTTTCTAATGGAAAATGCTTATATGGGAATAGATTTGTGAAACGTTAATGCTTATGAGTCGATGTAGCTACGCAAAAAGTATAACAATAAATGGTCGTTTGATTGCATATAATCGAACTTTAAAAAAAATTAAAGTAGATTTGAATCTCTTGTCCGAAATATCGTAGAGTAATAAGATTTTAGGCAAGTTTCTTTTGTCATTATATTATTTTAAAAAATTTACTCTTAATTATCTGCAACGATAATATTCATCCGAAAAGTATTAAATAGATTTGCAACTCTCGTGCGTATAAATACAGTAAATGGAACATTGTAAAGTATATCTGTGAAATACACATTAAATATTTTAATAAATTGCTAAGTTTAGACAAACTAGTTATAAGGAAAAGAAATGTGTAGTTTTGAAAAAAAATTATATATTCAAGTGGTATAAAAATGGATTTTGTTAAATAATATGCTCCCAACATATAGAGGAGGAACGTTAATATTTTGATTAATTTTTAATTGAAGATCTAATTAAAATTTTGAAAAACATTTCTTAATGAGCACCTACTACAAATTACTTCGTGCCAAATTCAGTAGCTATATGTCCAACAGTCAGTATTGTAGAATGCTTTTGATGATTTTTGCATCATGGATGACGAAAGTCACAGTTAATATTAAGCATATAAACATTATCCTGTTAAAACATTTCGTCTGACTACAAACAGCATGAACAATTCCCAAATCTTTGGTACGCAGAATGGAGCCACTTTCTTTTGTGCGTTCCGCACTGCAATTCTGAGGAGCGTACACAGAGGACAACGAAACTGTCGCTGTCTTCGCAAACACTCCTTCAATTAAACAAGGGCGAGTGCGTTTGTTCCGGTTAGTTACACACGTTTAAACATGACACTCGACGAGTCCACACCTGTTTGAAGCCCAAAGATAACACGGGGGACTAATTATTCCTCCCTAAAAGCGGACCTTGCTGTAACAGATAATAGATTTATGTCGGCCCTGTTTTCTAGACCACTGGGTACTGTGTGCTGTATGTATGAAGGCCACGGTAATTGTTAAGTGGGGCAAAAGTGATGTATTACCCTTTCTGCTAAGCCTTGTTCCTTTACCCGTTTTGCATTTCTTCTCGCTAAGCATTCGGTTCCTGATGTCCTTGAGGTTAACATCCAGAAGGTTCAGTCACCCTTACTTGAATGGAAGGGCGCTAGTTTTATTCCGTGATGTACTTTATGCAAAAGTCACTTCAGGACAAACGGCTGCCCTTTAAGGAATCGTTTATGGCCCATCTATTAGTTAGATTATCGTATTTATCTTGCTGCAATTTTATGTTTCAATATGCTGTCATTATTGGCTTCTAGAATTTTATTATTATGCCATTCAATAGTAGTCTACTTTGTAACATTTAGCATTTTTGTTAACATGTAGCATAATCTAGAGAAGTATAAAATAAAATTAAGAACTAAATGTATAAGCAAATGCGTTTGCATAACATATTTGTTAAGAAAACAAAACGGACAGGACACTACAGAATTTAACAATTCACTACCCCTGAAAGTTTTATTGTTAAACCAACCAACCCGGTCATTTTCAGGTCAAAACATTGTGGAGACAATAAAATGAAAAATATTTTATAACTAACATAATGCTTCTTTTAATGAGAGAATATTGATAAAATTATTCCTATATTAATAGTGCATAAATTTTCTTCCATTTCAGTATATATTATAAATATACTGTATTACAAATCTTTCCTATATAATAACTCCATTTCTTGGGCATTTTTTATTGTAAAAACCCTGGATATATAATATTCATTCTAATTGATCCATTCGCTAAATTACTTTCATTGTCTCACCTCCACCCTACCCAGAAGGGTGTCCAATAGGGTCGATTCTCATTGTAGTATTTTTTGTTGAACAATATTGGAGTCATTATCCGATAAAAATTTCACCAATTCAAGTATGTTCCAATGAGGAACATACGTACCAAATTTAATCAAAATCTATTCAGCTGTATCAAATTTCATGACAATTGGCCCATTTGTTACATTGAGTTACAGTTTATTTAACCCGACAATATTTTTAGTTCGCTCATGAGAAACATATATATATGTGCTAAATTTCATCAAAACCGCTAAGCATCTCTACCGGCCGTTTTGCTGTATGTTTTTAGGTGACTTTGCCCCACCTTATAATAGGGGACTGTGTTAGGAGATATTTATCCTTACAGTACTTCATGTCGGCCAGTGAGGAAAATAGTACCAAATTTCATCCAAATCGATCTAGCCGTAACAAATTTAATGTCAATCAACCCATTTAATACATTTAAACGACTTTGCCCCACCCTTCCAGAGGTGATTGGGTTATTGTTTATTTACCCTACAGTATTTTTAATTGGTCCAGGAGAAACTTGCATACCAAAGTTCATTGAAATCGTTAAGCATATCCAGTTGCCTTTCTACTGCATGTATTTAGGCGACTTCGCCCCGCCCTACCCTGAGGGACTGTGTTAGGATTTCTTTACCCCCACTAATCTTCAAGAGGGTTAATAAGGAACATGTGTATCAAGTTTGATCAAAATCCCTTTAGCCATTCGGAAGTATTGCTGGAGCAAACATATATACATACATACATACGGTGAGTTTTATATACATACATGAAACTATATATATAAAATAGTAATATAATAGTTATATAATATAGTGCATTATATAGTATAATATAACTATATAATATTATAGTATATAATATAGTTATGTAATTATTATTATATAATATATAATAGTAATAATATGGTTATATAATATAGTACATGAATTATTAACAACATTGGTGAAAGCAGACTTCTACTAAACAAAATCAAATTCTTCACAGTTATCACGACTATTCTGCCAACGATGGTAGTTGAGTTATGTAAATAATCATACATTTTGAATGGATATGTTTCGAAACATTTTTAAATTGTAAATAACTATTAGTTTGTTTTAATTGAGTGGCATCAGCTTAATATCTTTGCACAGAAAGTAAAAATAAATCAGTGTAGATTTTCGCTATAATCATTTCGCTATCAGTCAAGATTGTATAATACAATAGCCTTCTCTTCTTTAAATAAGAATATTGCTTTGAAAATTATTGTTCAGGAAAGTGAATCCCCATCTCTCGAATCTCTCCCGGTCCGCGAAAATTGAGGTAGGCGTGAATTTTCTGATTTAATATACTTTGCATCTAAATTTGTTTTTGACACAATAGTACTGATTGTTACTTGATATCGAATAAGAAAACTATTATGTTTATAGTTGCAAACATCCTATGCATTTTTCGGTTCGTGTTAGAAACTATGAATACCTTATATTCCTTGCAATATATTCTTTCCAATTCCAAATAACAAAACGTCCAGGAATTCAGGAGGGTGGTGCCATTTATTTTACTGTAAGGTTCTTTAGCAATGACAAGTGATATCGTTGAGATACTGAAATAATTCGACATTTTTGAAACAATATCATTGATTTAGAGTTAGGTATATATATAGGTATACGAACCTTTGCAGATCTATAAAAAGAAATATTGAGAAAAATATGGGAAATCAAAAATACATATGGAATCGGCGCAACTCAACTATCAGATTAACGTGCCCCTTATGCACATCAAAAGACCTAGTAAAAACTAGAGAAAAAAACACGATACCTCTAGTAGTTTCCTGACTGCCTACCACTGGAGCCATGAAGCTACTAGATGTTTCACATCTTTCTCGGTAAAATCCGCACTTTTGCACAAAAAATATGAGTGCTTCATCTCGCACATGAGATATGCCCGACGGCATTTTAATATATAATGTTTGAAATTATATAGCATGAAAGTCCATAATCGTTAATTATTTACTGTCGCTGTAAGACATTTTTTTTTCTGGCTGCCTCATTCCAAATTTCTATGATAATTTGACAGGAGAAGTTTGATGCATCTACACATCTTTCTTTTTCGAATTATTTTATTAACATATTAAGTCAGCATCTATTTCTAAAGTATTAGCTATTCATTTTAATTAGAATTTAGAGACGATAAATGATACACCCAATTTATTTTTTACTGTTTCTGCTGGCCTTTCCAACTCGCAACCTCTACTAGCATCTCTAGTTAAGAAATCTCTATGAATTTAGAAAACGTAAATTAAAGGTAAAATAGAAATTCTTCTAACATAAGAATTATCATCAGATACTTTTTCCAAATAATTTCTCTCACTAGTTAAATAATCATTTCTAATGATTTAGATGAAAATGCGATCAATAATGGCAATGAGTTTTAAAGAAATGAATTTAAAACGCAATTACAAATGTGTCACATCTTGTACTATTAATCATCTAGCACAATGAAACTCTGCACTTTCAACTTTCATTATCTTTTATCGATTTGATGTCATCATTCTCGAAAAGCAACAAACCCAACTACTAATTACAAACTACAGAGGCATGAATCCCACGCCATTTAGAATAACAGTAGAGTAAATATCTTTCAGACTTACATTTGATATCTTCATGTTTTCTGCAATTATAAGTGTTGAAAGGGAAGACATTCGCAAACTTAAATTCTTCACAAATCAACTGCTGAGAAACATGGAATGTGTTCAAATATTGATAGATCTTCACACAGAGCATTGCTGAAATACCTTCGGGCAGTTTCAAGAAGTATTTGGATAAAAGTTGGAAAGCTGCAGTGCAAAATTACGGAACAAGCAGTCAACATTTTTCTGATTCCATGACAGCCTTATTAGGAATGTTCAGGAAGCTATTGGATTAGTTCCGGTCTAAATGAGAAATTCTTTCACGTCTCCAGATAAATTACATTTTTCCTCTGGACATGGAAAAAGAAGAAATAGGGGACGTTAATCGGCCTAGACTTTCTCCTTGTCTACATTTATGCGTTTCTTGTTTTCGTTCAAGAGTGTTTTAAAGTTGACTGGCATCATTGCAGCGAAAAACCTTTTATCTCTTACGTAAATTTACATACTGTTGACAAAGAAATCGCAACTGTGTTCGAGTTTAAATTAGCTTAAATTAATGTGTCAGTTAGAATCTTTTATTTTGTGTATTTAGATAGTTTCAAAGCCCAGAATGACTATTACTTGCGTTCTCGTTGTTAGAAAATACTTTCAACACTCCTTTATTTAACATGACGTGTTTCATGTTTGTAATAATAACTAGTAATTTGACCTGTCCTTAAGGACATACAAATATCGAGCCACTGACAGTTCCGAAAAAGCCATTAAATTCGAGTACGAAATTTCTTCACAAAGTACACTGCTTCATAGGAAAAATGTTAAAATAACCAACACGATTTCTCACAATTTCAAATTCCTATACGCACTTTCAAACTTTCCTAAACACAAAATCTCGATTAATTACCAAATAACATAAATTAAAATACAATCACAAGGAAAATAAAGAGAAAAAAGGCTTAATATATATATATATCAAAACAAACTTAGAAACACAAGACAAAAACTCAAAACAGTCAAGACAAAATGGCAAAATAGACAAAACCAAAATAAAGTGAAAAAATATCATAGCGAGCCGCTCATGGAGAGAACGCTCATGATATGGCTCTTTTCTGCTAACGACAAACGAAATCCGTTAAAAAGTGCCGTCATCCCTCTAAAAACACAAGACAAATAAAAATGGAAGAATTCTTGAATAAATATATATATATATATATACAGGAAACCACAAATTAAAACCTAAACATGCAATACACTGCATCGCAAGAAAAATTCTAAATGAACTTATACACAATTTCTTATCATAGTTCCAACTTTTACTATACATAATTTCAAATTGTCCAATACACAATTTCTTGAATAATAACTAAATAACATTAAAATAAAAATAATAAAGAAAATAAGAAGAAGGAAAAAAAAAAAGATTTTTAATCAAATTTTCCTCACTTCTTGATGTGCTAGATTTCTGAATTCTTCAAGTTGTATGTTCCGATGATAATGTAATACTTTATTATTTTCAAAACATAATTAACACTTCTCTTAAATTTGCTTAGCTTTAATTCAAAAAGGAGGAACCATATGGTAATGAATTGGGAAATCTAATTAGAAGATTCCACAATAATTATAACAATGAATTATGACAGATGTTTAAGGCTAAAAAGAAAAGAACGTTAGCTCTGAAATTCATAAGATAAACCACAATTAAAATCAAAACAATGAAAAATCCTAAACGTTCACTAAAATTTTAATACATTATAAATGCTTTTAAAGTACCAATTTACTAACGAGTGTTTATAACATCCCATCACGCTTTTACGATTTTTGATTTGGGCTTACCTGAGTAAATATCTATTTTTTTACATCTGAGTACTGCTTAATAGTTACATTTAGTATATATTAAAAAATCTTTTTCTCATTATTTATATTAGGTTTTGGTATGTATGCGGGATGATGATGAAGACATCATTAAGTGTAGACAGAAATTTAATGGACAACGACATTTAAACATAGAAATACTGGGCATAACAGTAACGACGATATTCTTCAAGTGAATCAGAGTCTGGTTTAGGCTGGTTTTTTGTGTGTAGGCGTTCACCAACGCCATCTATTGCAAATATCTTACAATTTATATAAAAGTTAATAAACTATTATATTTTAAGATAAATCTTAAAATGATAAATTTAGCTCCTTAAAAATTTATTAATTTTGTATCTTTAGAAATTATTAGTCTATGGAATTTGCCATGCCACTAACCTCCACGTAACTGTTCCAGCTCTCAGCCAAAAGATGTAAAGTGAAGATTGGAAGAAACAGTTGCGAGGGAGACGAGGTGGTAGACGCCATTAATGGGATTGGGTTTCTGCACAGAGTGTGCACATTTTTGTAGGAGTTCTTGAGGTGAACTCCGAGTCAGTAATTGTGAGTAATTTTGAACTTTCATTGTAATTGTACGTATGTATATAGCTCCTAATTAATCGTATATAGTAGTACTAATAAACTAGTCTGAAAGAAAAAAGTGAATTTATTAAAGTCTGGAGTACACAGTTCTAACAGAATTATTTAACGCAATCTTACATTTATATGGCATGCGTTATTGAATCTGTGATCTATCATCTAACAGCAGATGCTAAAAGGATCCCAAAATTTGATTGAGGTGACGCATTTGCGGTGTAAACATCGTGCATGCATTGATTATGTTAAAGACAATAACTACTTAACTTCATCTACAATTAAGAGCCTTCTAATGATGCTTATACGAATAAATCCGAACAATTGAAACTGTCAGTTCTTGTTCCTTACGAAAAATGACAAAAAGTAAACTTTAAGACACTTAATTGCCAATACAAATTTTCCAATCTATATAATTTTCCTGAAATCAAACTTGTTGCTCAGAACATTTAAATACATCCTTCATTTACTTTACAGATTATCTATTGATTTTACTGAATAGATAAACATTCAATAAATTTGTTTTATGACTATTATTTTTTGAATATCTATTTTTTTCCTACAGAAAAGATTTTACGGAAAAAAAACATGAAAATTTATGATTTATGGTCAATTTTAAAAAAATCACCTTCTTAATGGCATAATACAGAGACTCAAATTGTACTAAAGAACAAAACGAAAAGAATGCCAGTAGCATGGTCGCATAGGAGTGTTTTCTGAAATTTTTAAAATTGATACCAGAACATTTTCTAATTCATCAGAGATTTTTTTAAACTAGTAATTTCTTAAAATCACGAAAAAAGCAGTTTCAAATTTATAGACTTATTTAAATTCTAATTATCCATTAAAATATCTGTATACTCCTTTTACATTAGATGAACTTTTTTCCCGTCATTTCAATTTAAAATGATTCAACTTGAAATGACGGAATGCAACATTTTGTCGATTCATTCCGTTCGCATTTCATTGGAATATGGAACTTTTATGAATGTCTAACTAGCAGAACGGATATGTAAAGCAGTGGTTCCCAAAGTGGGTTCCGTGGAACCCTGGGGTTCCACGAAAAAATTTAAGGGTTCCGCGAGACAAATTATATTTGATTAAAAAAAATTAAGAATGGTGTTTCATATAGTTAAACACCATTTCTTTTTAATTTCTTTTCTTGCCAAAAATTTATGTAATTTTTTTGCGCAATATACCGGTGTATGGATGTTTAACGGAGATCAAACTTTCGATCCTACCAATAGATGGCCTTAGTGGCAGATTCTAAACTTCTTTTCCGGGATACTGCTTTGGCGATTGTCTATCCAGGAGGGCTAGACGATTGTCTAGCCAAGGGACATAGACTCTTTGTCCCTTGGCTTCTTATACCAACACCACCAGTTGATCCATACAAAGCACGTTTTTATTTGTTTTCATGATAATCACTGACTTTTCTGCATTGTATATTCTTAAAAGACAACGATTAAATGGAAATGAAAAAATAATAAAAGTAATGTATAAAAAAATAAAAATCTGTGGATTATTGAAAAACCCTGAACAAAAACGGAGCCTTTTCACACCATTTCAGGTAGAAATACATGGGCATGGGCGGAAGGATACACCGGAAGACTAGTAAGAGGGCTAGTTTGTTTGTAAACAAAGTCAGTTAACCATCCATTTGAGCCAATGCTATTGTGCCCTTGTATTATAAACGGTAACTGTAATTCAATTCGTGTATTCAAATACCGTAATATCTAAAACTTAAAAATTGCCCTTATAATGGATCGTTGGTTAGAAAATGGGTCATTAAAGAAAACTGACGTTGTTAGTAGTAATGCAGAAATCGCAGAATCTAAAGATACGGCTATTCTGGAACCCGCAATGCAATCAACTTCCAGTTCCGTACAGCTACAGCCTCATCTACCAACTCTACCATCTTCCAATTTTGGACAAGTGGTATCAACGAAAAGACGTAAATATGATACTAGTTACCTGTCGTTTGGATTTACTAGTACTGGTAAAGACGAGGCTCCAGATGCGGTTTGTTTGCTTTGCAACAAAATATTGGCAAACAGCTCCTTAGCACCAATAAAACTACGGAGGTATTTGGAAAAAATCACCCAACAGATAAAGGCAAAGATATTTCTTTTTTAAAAAGAAAACTTGAAAGCCATGATAAAAGCTGGAGTTTTATAGAAAAAAAATTCAAAACAGATAATCGAAAGATAACGGAAGTGTCGTATAAAGTATCTTACCGTATTATTCTAGCAGGCGAGGCACATGTTATTGGTGAATCACTTATTAAACCTTGTGTTCAAGATATCGTTTCGTGTGTATTGGGCGAAAGTTATAGTAAACAAGTTGAAAGTGTTTCTCTTTCTAACAATATTGTGAAAAAGCGTATTAACGATATTGCCGATGACATTGAATTAGAACTTATTTCACGGTTGCAGGCGTGTAACGCTTATGTATTACAGCTAGATGAGTCCACAGACATTGCTGGATTAGCAATTTTGCTTGTTTTCGTTCGGTATTATTTTAATAAAAAAATTGAAGAAGATTTGCTTTTATGTGAAAGAGTGAGCATTAACACCACGGGGGAGAATATATTTAACTGCATTGATAATTTTATGACAACGCATGAAATTAATTGTTGAAAATGTATTGAAGTATGCAGAGATGGAGCAAAAGCAATCACAGGAAAAGTGCGTGGTTTTGTAGCACTGATTAAAAATGTTGGAAAAAACTGTAACAGTACTCATTGCATTCTTCACAGATATGCATTAGTAACAAAAAGGATTTCGGCGACATTTAAATCTGTTCTAGACGAAGCAGTGAAGATTATTAATTTTATCAAAAGAAAACTATTGCAATCACGTATTTTCAAAGCCATGTGGGAAGATATGGGAACTCTTCGCACCACTTTACTTCTTCATACAGAAGTTAGATGGTTAACGCGAGGTAAAATGCTTGTGCGAATATTTGAATTGCGAATGGAACTGATGGCTTACTTTATTGGTCATAAATTTGAATTATCAGACAGATTAAATAATATGGCTTGGCTATCTACACTTACATACCTTGCTGCTATATTTGGAAAATTGAACGAATTATATTTGGCTATGCAAGGAAAAAAAGTCAACATATTGCAAGCAAAAGATAAATTGGTTGCCTTTTCAAGGAAAATACAATATTGGATTTCAGCTGTGGACCAAAATAACTTCAAGTGTTTCTAGACGCTTAGTGATTTTCTCGAAGAATCCGAAGTGGATTTAGATATGGAAATCCGTGATGGTATAAAAACACATCTGTCCAGTTTACAGCAATCACTCAGTGATTATTTTCCACTTAGAGAATCAAGATAATTACTGGGTACAAAATCCTTTTAAAATAAAGGAAAAACCAAAAGAGTTTCATTCCATGGATTGTGAAAATTTGATTGAATTGAGTTCGGATACACAATTAGAAGCCAAATTTACAGCAGTTTCATTAACAATATTCTGGTCAGATGTATTCGATGAATATCCAAATTTAGCAAAACATGCTATTCGAATTCTATTGCCGTTTGCAACCACTTATTTGTGTGAAGCTGGGTTTTCAAAATATGTTGCGACAAAAACCAAATATCGTAACAAACTTGATGCTGCACCAGATATGCGAATTCAGTTATCAAACCTAACGCCTAATTTTAAGAGAATCATGGAATCAAAGAAGCAGGTGCATCCTTCACATTAACGATTTTCCATTTATTTTAGTTTATGTTTTGTATTTTTATTAATTATTTCTATGATGAATTGTTTTTTTTTAGTTTTGCTTAATTCAATAAAATCTGAAATACCAAAATAGTACTTGTTTCATTTAATGTCAGATATTAATTTTATAAAGTCGTTAATTAAAAAATATTCAGGGTTCCGCGATCATTGGCAACAAATTTGGGGTTCCACGACCAAAATAGTTTGGGAACCACTGATGTAAAGTATTCAACTACTGTAAACGATTTTGCTTAGAATTCCTAATATTATAAACAAATTACATCGAATTAAAATAAGCATTAAATTGAATATAACATAAATATATCATCCAATTAATATAAATTTATCATATGAATATCTAATGAAACTTAATAAGTTATATAGGCATGTTTTCTAAAACATGTAATATTGCTATCAAGAAAATTTCGTTCCGATTCGTTTGAAATTCTTTATTAAAACTTAGGTGCGTTTAAATTTACTATACAAACAAAATCGCAAAAAAAAGTTTCAAACTGATGAGCTTACTTAAATTCTAAAGATTCATGGATCAATTTGTAAAATCCTTTTACTTTAAATAAATGAGTTAAGATTCCCTTTCAAATGATAGAATGTAAAATGCAGTCGATTGATTCTGCTCGCAATTCACTAGAATGCGCATTTTTTTGTGAATGCTTCACTAGTATGTCGGATTACTTAAACCATTTAACGGTAAACAATTTCGCTCGGAATTGCAAATGAAACAGATTTCTATCGAATTCCATTTAAATTAATTATTGAAAGAATTACAAAGGGCAACTGAAACCTATAGATATATTCCATTCAACGTAGAGGAAAAATAATGCTTTAGCGAAGTCATCTAAACTGCTTTTGGATTAGAACTAAGCCCACTAGGCTAAAAGCATATCTTGTTACAAAAGGGAAAAGTAATCAAAATGAAACGGCGAATTTCTCCCAAAGGAATCCGATAGTTCTGATTCCAGACGGTAAAGCAGACGTTCTAAGCTCTGATGAATGAGTAGAAGACTACAGGAAAGAAAACAAAGATTTCCACTGATGAAATATTCCTTTCCACATGTATATATAATTACAGTGAAACCCCGGTAAACTGAACCCCGTTAACCGAAACCCGGGTTATCCGAAACGCCTCTGAAACAGCAAATCCAAAAAATACGTACTGTACCTCACGGAAATAATCGCATATGGTGAGACGTTCTTGCAACGATATCCCCAGTTTCTTCTTTTAATATTTCTCAGGAAGGTCAGTGATTAATTTTAGAATCTAACTACAAGAAGAAAATTAACTAGAAGAAATAAATTAAAAGTAATGGGTATTAACAGTACTAATTACGATATTGTTTAACTGCACCTGTAAGGCGCATTGTGTCTATATTCCCAGGTGAGAATACTGCGCCCGACGGAGGGTAATTATTAATAAAGAATATAAGTGTAGTCTACAAAGAGAGTTTTGAAATCGTTTTCCTCTCAAAACATTTTCAGACATTTCGTATTGCTACAGCTATAAAGTCGTTTTCCTGAGATGCTAATCTTGGCGACAAATGTGGCGACCATTTTGGCGACTTGGCGGAAATGTTGGCGACTTTGGAGACAGAAGGAATTTTCTAGAAGGACCTCGAACTTTCAGCCTATTTCTACCGGCTTCAAGAACTTTCTGGAGATTACGTCACTTCCTATGTAATGAAGTCACTTCCTGCTGAAAAAATATAAAAGCAATCCCTCAAGCCAAGAAGAGTTAGTTGGATTTTGATCAGCAAGCAAGCTGGTGAGCTAACAAGAAGCCTTTGAGCGCTGTGTTAAGATTTAATGGTAACCTCTGTTGTGAATCCTTACAAGGGCTGTTTTAATACTTGTGCTCCGTTTCTTTGCTTAGAATATTTGTAAAATAAAGAGCTTTGATTTTTTAATCCTGCTTATTGAACTGCATTCACGTACACCCGCAAGTCGATTTTGTGACAGTAGTGTAAACATTCACAAACATTTCAAACTGTAATTACATACAAAAGAGTAATAGATGTTCATTTCTGAACCCTCTAATTCTTACGGCCATTGAAATAAAGGGTCCTCAAAATTCGAGAACGTCCGAGCTCCTCTATCCAAGGTAATCACTTTCCCCTCAAAAACCACAATGACAGCTGGCCTTGTTCGAATTGCAAGAAAACTCATCTCTTCCCCAAACACATCTGGGCGAGCCACTCTAACGAAAAAAGTACGCGCGGCGGATGTGAAATCAATCACACTTAATGAAGGGGGGTGGAAATTTCAGAGTGACATTCGGACATTTCGGACGGCTATCGTCTTGTGCTTGAAGGGACGTATGGGACGGTCCCGTATCGATAGAGTTAACTCAATATTTTTTTAAAATCCGAAACGGGTTTCCCTCCTTTTGTTTGGCTAACCTGAGTCGGACTGTATATTATTTTTAATCTTATTAAATGCTTATCGATTATAGGTTCTGAAGAATATACATCGTTGTAAACTTCTTTAATTCAAAACTGCAACATGTACTTAAAGCATTTGAAAAAGGCCAAATGCAACGGAAAAAAATCAGAATTTTAAAAAAATATTGTTAAAATATAATGAAAATTATGTCTCTTTGCAGTTTAAAAACCATAAATAATTAAAATAAATCTCATGAATACAATAAATCATAAAAATTAATAATTCAATAATTCCTAAGATTATCAGAATGCAATTTTTTTACATTTCTAAAAAGTTATTATTATGCAATATTTTAGACTTTAAAAAGTTTATCAGCAAAAAAATACGATTTTATTACATTCAAAAGTTATCAAATAAGAATCCAAAGAAGGAAAACATGGAAATAAATCTATGCAAGATTAATTAATAGTGAGAAGGGGTATATCATACTTGTTTACTAATTGAAACTTAACTTAAATGGCAAAATTTCGGTAAACAAAATGGGTTTTGACGTTTAAAGTGAAAACACAGTTACAAATTTCAGAATTTTAACAGATAATCTGTGACATAGTATATAGAAACACTTTGAAGTAGTAATCGAAATGATAGATTAAAAGATATTTATCTAAAGTATTTTTGCATCTGAAGAAAAATTAAAACTAATTCAAATATGAAGTTCAAAGATTCGCTATTTTGTTATGTTTCTCACAACAGATATAGAGGAAGGAACACTTAACCTATGTACCACATAATCAGGGCCATATGGAAGCAAATATGGGATATGAAGCCTTTTTCTTCATCGTCAGAAAGGATTTGTATTTTATCAGGTTGAATTCATTATTCATATTAAATGTAAAACTATTCAATTTAGTGTAGTATTTAATATTCCGTACATGAAATTTATACTGAAATCACCCGGATCTAGCACGAAGCCGTCCGGTGTATCTGAATTACCGGACCACTCGACAGAAAAGCAGGAAATGTGGTCAGTTACAGCATAGCCATAACAGGACCATGCACCAACCCCCTCCGAAGAAGCTACACCCCGTCATCTGGATGCGACCGAAACCACACCACTATTTCTATATCCATTAGATAAATGAGACCCCGCTTATTTATCCGGCGGCTTCTCACCCACATTCTCGTAGTGCACCCAGTGGGACTTACGTACATGAAATGGTCGAAAACATGACGAGGAATAAAGGCAAGTTACCGCGTTAGGCAACTAGCCTTTATTCCTCGGCTATTACCTTCCCCGGTAACTAGACTTTATTCCTCTATTCTTAAGGCTACTGTATTTGCAAAAATAATAATCAACATATTTCATGCCTTTGCAAATCTGTATTTTTCGTACAGGAATTATTGCCATAAATATATATCAGTGCGGAAGGTCAATTTTCTGTCAAGCAGATGTTTTCAAATAGAAAGGGTGACCCATAATTACGAAACAAACTCAGAATAGCGATTTTCTCTCAGAAGAAAAGTAAACTGACAACCATAACTCTAACAATCCTAGATTTCGAGAAAATTACAATGAAAAAACAATGACATCGCAACTGGTCACGAAGAATATTTATATAAAACATAAAAAACAGCGATACATGCTTGAGGCATAAAGTTTATAGGGGCATCAGTTCAAACCGCCATGCAATGATGGACTGAGCCCGATTTAGCAATGAGGTACTTTAAAATGTACAAGTAGAACTAGGCAGAACAACTAACCCTGTTCCTGTTGTAATTGGGTTCATTTTACCAAATTACCCCATAAAAATCCTCATATTTTTGAGGACTTTAGTTCTGAGGCTATGAGATATAGTAATTCTCGTCATTTAAATAATCCTACTTTTAAAATGGGTTTGACAATACCGTTTTTATAGTACGATTTTCTCAAGAAATAGGGTTGTGGAGTTATGTATTTTGAGAAACTTTTTATCGTCTGAGAGTGAAGAACCGTGTTATGGTAAGTTTATGTGGTAGTTACGGACAGCCTTATAAATCTGTACCTCCCGAATCATTGGTTTCACGTTGTAAGGTTGCTATAATTAGAAAAATCGGTGGTCATTTTGGCTTCTTCCAAACTAATGGAAAATTGACGGGTGCATATTTTGGTTGTGATCGAGCAAAAGGGATCGCACTTGAAAAGTGCGAATATTTTGATTTTTACATATAAATGAATATATCAATTTCTATAAAACTGTAGCACTTTTGTCGGGTATGCTGTCCAATGTTTTGAACGCAAATTATTTTTACTCTTATTCGCTATTTTTTATTTTTTTTAACCTTAAAATAATGCGAATTATTTAATACAGTTTCAAAAGTATGTATTTTATAAATTTTAAAATTTTAAAATATTTAATAAAAATTAATTATAAAATACATTTTAATGCTAACTACGCAATATTTTAATAAATTTATCATGTTATTAATAAAAAATTTCATTTTTATTTTCGTTTCTAGCATAGAAAAGAGACGATAAAAATGCTTATGATGGGCTTGCTTTCCTGCACAATTAATCTCTTTTATTCGAGTAATCTGAGATTGAAATCTTTGTGTAAAAAGAAACAATGGAAACTCATCAAAGTAGAAGGTTATTTTTTTACTTTCTTTACGTACTTTCTTTCTTTTACTTTTAAAATTTAAACAATATCTGTTATCAAATCGATTATCAGGTGTCTATTTCAAAGTTTTGCATAAAACATTTAGACAATGACTGTTATTAAATCGATAATCAGGTTTTGTCTCTTCAATGTCTGAAAAAACATAAAAACATTATTCTTCAAGAGACTTGTTAGAAGAATTTAAATAGGATCTCTTTCATCACTTTTACTTTTCAGCTTTTTTCTCTTCATTTAATAATATTTTTTAAGAACAAAATGAAAATAAAACACTCGGCGGAGATATGCTTGGTAATATTTTTAACTTTGGAAACTCTTTTGTTTTCCGTTATTTGGATCAGATAATGAAATTCAAATAATAAAAAATTCAAATTTATTTTTTATATATAAGTCTAAGGCAGGAAAAGAACATCGAAGCAGTGTCAGATCAAATATGTGTTTGCAGAAAACGTTTTATATTAAATCTGGCGCCTTCAGTTAAACTTGTGTACCGATAAAAATGATTATACAAAAATATATGAGGCAATTCTGAAGATATTGAAATTGAAAAAGACGTTTTATATTTTAACAAAATTTGTAAATGCAAGCAATAAAATGCAAAAACACGTTTTTCTAGATCAATTTTTACAAAATAATTGCTGTAAATAATTAGCTTGTACCGACAGAAATGTCTACATGTTTGCCTCTCCGAAGTTCCACTAATGCAAAATTACAGTTCTTTGACGGCTGATGAAAATAATGGATACAGAGATTGTATCCATTGTTATTTCTATTGAATAACGTACAACTTGAGACATTAACTAGTAATCTAACTAAAGCTGGTAGAAAAACAAAGTATGTATGTATATGTAAGGAATTTTATATACTATTTAATTTGTTAAATAAATTCTAATTTTAAAACTGAATAGTTTTTTGAGATATTCAGAATAACTTAAAAAGCAGGATTAATCAAGGAATGTGACGCGGATCTCCGACAGGACCGGGGACTCTTAGTATGTTCATCAGAGTCTCTCACAAACATGTGCGCAATTTAAAAAAAAAAAAACTATATGATTTAATGTTTTAAAACCTTTCATTGACAGGACTAGATTGCTAGTACCTTGACAAAATAATCCCTTTCATTATTTTACCATGTGATGAAACCACATATGAGAATTTTTGGAGCATAAGCCAAAAGATTTTTATTTATTCATTTCTTTTTGCTAGGCTCATTTATATTCACTGATGGGACATTTTCTTCTATTCTCTCGAGAAAAAAATTCCAAGAGATCAACTGTGTTTATATAAATTGCACGAGAGAAAACACATGCTTATTTCCTCCGTTTCTTAAATGTTTCATTATTTTTTTT